>PVJL010003313.1:36698-66160 GCA_004026885.1 Lyroderma lyra
GGGGCGGGGCGGGGCGGGGCGGGGAAGGGAGGGAGGCTGCAAGTAACTCCGGAATACAGTGAATGAGTCAAGTAAAACACTTATCTTTACTTTTGGACTCTGCAAAGCCTTAAATATTCTAATATGAATTGTGAGTCTCCAAAGTTGTATGCATTTTTGCCTACCAGTGTTGTATGGAGCATAACAGACAGCACCTCTCAAAATGATATGAACACAGTTCATTCGTTTTCCCCCTTGCAGTATCTCATAGGAAAAACGTTTGTGAAATATGCTTGGGAAAAACTGGCTTGGATGCCTGAAATTTATCCATCAGTTAATTTTTCATTTGAGTAAGATATGAAGATTCCAAACCTCTTGTTAAAATAAATAAAAAGACATGTCTGGAAGTACTAACAGAGTTAGCCATTATCTGGCCCATCAGCACCGCACTGACAGGTTGCTCGTGAACCGCGGGTGAGCCAGGAACAGGCGGGGGCGCGTGCGTGTGGGCTTTGGCGGGCCAGCGTCTGAGGGCAGACAGGTGCGTCTGAGAAGCGCGGCTGCAGCAGGTGAGGTGACAGCTGGGAAGCGTCACCGTGCCAGCTCGGGGAGCTGGGGCAGCACGCACGTGCCAAGTAGCTAAGGAGACGCAGAAGGGTGCACACGGCTGGGAGGAAAATGACAAACTCTGACTTTGGGGCTAAGGTTTAAGTATTTAATTTAAAAAAGTATGTCCCTGAATAAAAGGGAATGGTTACCTTATGTTTCAAGAAATGAGGCTTAGAAGTTATGGCTGAAAAACAGTGTGACCTTTGTCAAGAATTTCAGCAAGTCCAAAGTTTCTGAGTAATGTCTAAAGAATGGGAAAGAAAGGACTCTTTGAGCCAAAAAAGGTTCTCCTTAAAGTATCATTTTTAATAATGAAATAACATATTGTAGAAAAATCCAAAAATATAAATAATAATAAAATCCACACCATTCATATTCTCTCGACCTCGAGGTAACTCTATAGCTGCCTGCGTGTTATCTGCCAGCCTCCCCTTCCGTCCCTTCTCCTGCCTCTTTTCTCTCTCACCTCTTGCTCTCCCTCTCCAGTTGTGTGGTTTTTGACTCAGATTAAATAATGAACGTAACCTTTTAATAATGATACTTGAATTTAATCCCGGGGTTGTTAAATCTGGCCTGCCACCTGTGTTTGTAAAACCCTTGAGCTAAGAATGGTTTTTACATGTTTAAATTGTTGAAAAGAATCAAAAGAATAATATTTTACCATATTTGAAAAGTATATGAATTCACATTACAGCGTCTGTTAATAAAGTTTTATTGGCACCCGGCCATGCTCACTTATCTGCCATTGTCTGCTGCTTGCACACCACGATGTCAGAGTAGTCGTCATGACAGAGACAGCCTGGTCTGCAAAGCCTAAAATATTAACTATTTGAGACTTTACAGAAAAATATTTGCTGACCCGTGCATTAACCAGTCTATAATTTTGGGGCTTTTGTTTTTATTCTTTTGCCCATTTTATAAATGGTGTGCAATTGTTATCTTTGCACATACATCTTTGCCTGCTTTTCTGATGATTCTATTTAGGTATTTTCCTAAAAACAGAATTACTGTGTCAAAGGGTATGAGTATTTTAAGGCCCCAGATGCCAGATTTCTTTCCAGAAAGCTCAAACTAACTTCTACTTCCATGAGAAGCGTACGGAAATGAGAAAGATTTTTTTTTTTGGCATTATAATCTATGTTACCCGGCCTTAAACGATTTTAAGTTTAATAATAAAACAGTGTTAATCAAGCCTAACCTTTCTCATAATACGGATTTGATGGAGAAATAAGTTACACATGCTTTATAATTTTTCCCTCTCCTCTCAATATAGCCCAGAATCTATGCAGTTTCTGCTCTTATGCACTTGAACCTCTGTGGGGACAGACAGACAAGTAATAGTTGTAAAACCTCCTAGAACTTGCTCACTCTTCAGTCATTGTAAATAGGTGTGTTTAATGGAGAAATACCTCCCTTTATTATGGGGAAGAGAAGGTTCATCAGAGTCCACACCCGATTCCTTGTCCATCTCCAATCAGGGGTTCTTTGCCCATCTGCATATATTTTGCATGATTGATGTTAGACTCCTCAATACAACTGCTAACTGAACCTGCCCACACTCATTGCTCCTTCAACTGGTGAATGTACTTGCCTCCCAAACAGGGAAGCACTGTTAGTTTCATTCCCACGTGGGACTAAAAGAGAGAGATTAATAGCTGTGGCCATGAAAAGAACTAGTGGCCCTCATGTTAATGCTGTTTGGTTAGAGGAGTGGGAGAACAGATATTAGGCTTCAAAAGCTTAAGTCTCGATGTTAGCCCTCCTGCTTATGAAACTAATTTATATTAAAATTACAGAGGATATAGTTTTGAATGTCTTTCTGTTTGATACTTTAGTTTGACACTGCACAAAAGTTATGCCTTGGCCCTGAGTGAATATTTGCTTGTCACGTTTCTAAAAATCTAATTTGACTCTAATGTAAAGCTTTCCAATTTGTTTTCTATTCATAGGGGAAGTGTTTTTTAAGTAAGAAACTTTTGTTTTGACCTAAAAGAGATTTTCACCTAGAATGAAAATGAAGGAATATTCTGTTAGAATTTGAAGGGAAGATACCATGTTGTTTATGAGATGAGTACTTCCCATCTCTGTCCACATTCCCTGTTTCCACCAGAAATAAGGAGGCTGGATCTGAGGCCCCACATGGTCCTCCCAGATTAACAGAAAGGAAACAGACTGCCAAAGAAGAGCAGGATGGGAGTAACTGCAGCCGAAAAGTGTTACAGGACATTGAACTGCCTTTAGTTTTATCCTGGTCTTAGACTAGTTATTCTCTAGAGAACCTCATTCCTTTATTCAGCAAGTATTTTATGGGTAAAAGTCTCTGTTAAAAACAGTTTAGAGATTCTTAACTTTCGCTTAGGAAAAAATAAAAACAGAAACATTCACAGGGAGACTTGAGAAGTATCCTCGTACATCCATCCTCACAGAGGGGTCAGCAGTCACAAGATGAGAACGTTGGGAGATTTCTCTTTCAGATGAGCCCAGCAGACCTCCTAGAATTAGCTCACATGTGGAAGAAACCTAGTGAAGTCCTTCTGTACAGTCCACCCTCTCAGAGACCAGCCGTGGTGAGAGGTGGGGCTGGGATCATTTCTAAACCTTGTTTTTAGCAGGTACATGGTGGTTTTCTTGAATTCAAGCTCAAAGCCTTTATGAAACTCAAGCTCTCGAAGGGCTGAGGGGGAAGCCACATCTCTCTGTATACAGACTCTAGCAGATGACTCTGGTACAGCAGCGGAACCACCTGTTTGAATACCTTGACATCTGGGAATGTCTGCATGTGGCCAGCCAAGGCATTCATCCCCACCCACGGCTGCTCCAGGAGGTTTTCCAAGTATATGTTCAGCCAGGGAAAAATCTTTGCAGAGTGGGAGGGAGAGATTTCTGTCCCTGTTTCTTACAACAACAGGATGTCATGCAGGCAGGTGGCCTAACTTATGAAGACAAGTTGTAGAGAGACTCTCTGATTAAAAAAAGAAAAAGCACATATTTATCTATCTATCAACTATCTATCTATCTATCTATCTATCATCTATCTATCTATCTATCTATCTATCTATCTATCTAAAAGATGAGCTACACAGGGCTCTGTGCAGTTAGACTGGGGCTAAATACATATAAACACTAAGTACACACATGCTTTCTTTTCCTTTTAAGAACAATAATCAATCTAGGAAGTTAGGGAAGAAAGGCTTTATACCCAGAATTGAAAAAGAAAATGATGAATCTATAATATAATTTGTTAATTAACTATGATTTATAGAACATGGGAGCTAAGAAAACAAAGCCAGTTAGAATGTATGGTAATTGCTGTGACCTGACTTTTTGTTCCCACAGAGGTTCAAGAACTTTAGAGCTGACATTATTTCATCCATTATTCTCACTTTTTCATATGACATATGATGCAGTATCACTTAAATCCGGTCAAAGCGACCTTTCTTAAGAAAGCATTTGGAGTTAAACAGAACTAAAATGTAAGAGATGACTGTCAAGTCCTTTACTTGGTTGGACAATAAATGACTTAATATGACAAAAAAAATCTAGTGATTGTTAACATGAATTGTGAAGCATAACAGTACAAGATTTCTTAAAAGTAAGCAGCGTATTGTGGAATATCTTCTCTAAGTGATCATCACTGATAATTTTTGTATGAATTATTATTATTCAGAGACCTATGCAACACATGAATAAATCTAGAAGAGTGCTAAGAAAATGATGGGAGGAATGAAAACATGACTTTTAAGGCAAGTTGTCAGAACTGGGCTTGCTATAGTTTTTAGAAAAACAAGTAACTCCAAAATCTTCAAATACTTTTCATTTTTACACACACACACACACACACACACACACACCCTATGTACACCACCTTATTGAAACTTGAAACCATTAGTTTGTTATATATTAATTTTTTAACTTCAAAATTAATGGAAATTGGATTCTTTTTAAAATCTGTTCCAGCGTGTTACTAACCATTTCTATGAGGACGTCAGGGCCTTGTAGTGTTCTCATTGATAGGACACTATTTCCAATTTTTAACTGTAAGTCTAGGGAAAACCAAACCAGTATTGAATATCTGCTTTCACTCTAGATACACTATTTTAAACATGAATTCGTTAACCAACAGAATATATCTTCCTTTTACTTTTGTAGATTCCTGTATATAATGACTTCAACAGAAGCCAATCACCTCTTGTTTCCCCTCCTCACTGGGCTAACCATAATGTAGCATCTTCTGAATAGTTCCTATAGAAAGAGGACTAAGAGTAAATAATTGCTACAGCTAGTTAGAAATAGGAGAGTTTCTCATTTTTATGTTATGGTTTAGCTGTGAGGAACACTGAATTTTCCTTTCAGCCCTAAGATAAAAGTATAAGAAATAGGACCCACATCCTGGGGAATGTCAATTCAGTGTTCTTTTGGCCAGAACTTGGGACTCTGAAATTGAGGAAGAGAGAATCTATACAATGGAAGAATTACCTTTAAACTCTCTCTCTGAGCGTACTTTTGGGTCTATTTATAATTTTGTTTTTCATCTTTACATGCCAATTTGGGGGTCTCACATTTGGATCTAAGAACATTCCCTCAGGTACGAGACCTGAGGATCATCTAACCATATTCATATTGGTTATGAATCAAATCATCTTGGGCATTGTGGAATTTTAAGGGGGCATATGAAAATATTCATGACTGATGCCAAGCTCTGATATTAAATATATCAATATTTAGTTAGCATTTAAAGCTGTAAAGTTAGGAAGGATTTACAACACAAAAGGATTTTGTGTTGACGGTCCATTTTCTTAAGAGACTTTCAGCTTTGGAATTGCTTTTGAGTGTTCGGTTTAGGGCTCTTCTCATTGAGAGCAACAGAAATCCAATTCATATTAGCTTAAACAACACAGGGATTTATTGACTCACATAAGGGAAAGGTCCAGAAGTAGACTTAGTTTCAGTAATGGCTGCTCGTAGATACTCAAAAGATGTCAGTGGATTGTTCTCTCTTTCTATAGTTTTGTTTTTCTCTGTATTGGCTAAATTGTCATTCAGGGTCTTTCCTAGGAAGATCTGGGCTTACATGGTTCTTGGCATTTAAAATGTAAGAAAAAGCAAAAAAACCACAAAAAACCCTTCTTTCCTCCCTTCCAAAGTCGTAGAGAGACCTCCAACAGGCCCAACTTGCATCCTGTGTCATCCCTAAACCAGTCCATGTGGACGATGCCCTCTGTGCTTTGAGGGATCCAGTGATGTTATCATGGGAACCAAAACCAAGGGTCACTAGAATCACTCCTTAAAAATCATGGGGCTCTGGGCTATGGTGTTTCTAGAAACACCACCTCAAGGTCTATAGCTCAGCAGTGAGCATCTGAGGTATTTCCCAATTGTTTCCAGGGTAGGGCTATTGTATGTCATGTCTTCTTATAGAGAATACAGTTTATTATACATCAGGCTCTTTGCATTTATCCATCAAACTGGAGGTGTGTGTACAACCCAAGGATATAAGTATTGTAAGAGCAGACTGTGGTTGTTATAGTTGGTTCTAAAGCAGTCCAAAGGAAATGGCATAACTTTCCTGTCTCTAAGGTGGCTGTTTTGTTTTGCCTGCCCAGTACTCTCTCCTCCTTGTTATGGTATCAGCATCCTGATTTCATTTGAGGATGTCTTCTTCCTTACTGAGGACGATTTTGGGCAGGCCAGTGCAATTAGATGATTTAGTCTCTCCTAATCTAAGGAGTTTTTGGTAACTCAAGGTAGGCCAGTGAATCTCACTATTTTTATATGTTGAGTAGATTGACATACAAATGGGGAAAATGTAGCTCATTTCTACCATTGGTGGTATCTTTCTAAGAATGTTAAGTAAGTCTTGCTACCTTTGTAGCTTTATGTTTCCTTTTCCTAAATGTGGTTTTCCAGCTCTTCTGTGAGCTACTCATATTTTTCGAAAGAGTTCATTTTCTCTGTAAATTAGAAACAGTTTCTGTGCTTGCAAACAAAGATTCCTAATTGACATAGAAACAAGGGCCAGAAATAGGATACTACAAATAACAGAGCATAACATGCAAAATGATCTAGGTGAGGAAGGGTGTGGGGCAGAAAAGACACATCTATCCTGGGCTGGGAAGTTGGCCATCATTATTATGCATTAGAGGAAAAGTTGTTAAGCTGCAGCCCATAGTAACTTAGGACTCAGACCATTTGAGTCTTTTAGAGACACAAAAGAAAAGCGTAAAGGTATTGACATTTTTTTGGCTACATCTTGCAGTCTTTACTAGGACCCTACAAGAAGTTGATATGGTACTTAAGGTTAAGCTCATTTTGAAAACAGGGGAGAAAAATAGGCCTTTCTAGAGACATGATTACAGCATATAAACCTGGTACTATGGAGCCTTGGATAGTTGGAAAGGCCAACTTCTCTGCCTAGTGAGAAAGTTAGTGTGATCCAAAGTAGGAAGGAAATGAAATTGCTTTTGGGAGAAGCTGACTTCTAGTACCCTTGCATGCAGCTCTTGGTATGCAGTATCTGATTGTCAAAGGGGATATGGCAGTTACTAGAAAAATGCAGTTGGGCTATCAGTCAAAGGTCAGACTGACGGACTCTCCACCCCATGTTCATGTACATAAATGCTCTAGGCTAGGAATAGAGACTAGGAAGATGGGCAGGACTATGAAACTGCTGCCAGGAAACCAGAATCCTCAAGTAGATGTCTAGATTCTGAAATTGACCAGAAGCCTCCTAGAGATTAAAGGTCTTCTCAGACCTCAACCTTGGCGAAAATATCCTGTGATCAATGGTCAAAGGATATCTTCCTAGAGGGCAGAATTAGGGGTTACCAGCGGGCTGACCAGGATACTCACTTCTCTTTCAGGGAACTGTCTTGGCTATTTTTGTTAGCAGAACATATTATGGACAATAATGGTGGAATCATATGGATTTTCTCTTTTCCAAATGCATAGGTCTTTCTATATTTACTCGTTTTCTCTCCAATATTGACATCAGTTAATTTGATCATTTAGCCATGGGTTGCTAGACCATATGAACCTGACCAAGAAGAGTGCACATCTTGGATTTGGAGCTGAATATGGTCATCTGATGAGATTTTGGGGTGTGTACTTGGGAAAAGACTGTATTTGGAAGCTGGACAGCAAAAGGTGTAGACAGGTTCCTCTTTTTCTGACCATCTCTAGGATATGCAAAGTACAGATCCTTAGGCCCCATCATCTAAATCAGAATCTGATAAAGTACACCTGGTCCATTGACTACTGGCAATTGTTAGCAAACTTGGCTGGCACAGTTTCAGGAAGTGGGAAGATTACCAGTAGGCAATGAGTTGGGATAGGAGAGCCCAGAGGAAGTTCAAATAAGCCATTTAAGAGGAAGAGGTTAAAGATACAAGATGAGATGGGGTGGTTCCTAAAGAGATAGAAGAAAAAGGTGGGACACAGACAATAAGTGGAGGAGGATCTTTAATAGATGCAAAGCTGAAACAGTTGGGCATACATTTATTTGGTTTGGGCAGGCTTCAATTTTCTCTGCAAAGTAGAAGAGGCCATTAGCTAAGAGTTTGGAATGTATTCTCTTCATTAATAAAAATAACAGGAAATTGTTATCCATGTCTTCATAATAATTGAAAAAGTATTATATTTTCTTTGATATGACTCATGAAGAAACATATTTGCATGGCAATGGACTATAACATGAATGAAGAAATGCAGGAAAGGGGATCATCCCCATATGCTTGTATATGACGCTGAGTTCAGTAGCATTGATTTACTGAAGGAAGGTGTTTGTCAAGTTTCTTTCCTGGGGAGATAGTAATATACACATTTAGTCAGCAGACATTAATTGAACATCTAAGTTATAGGCATTGCTCTAGAATCTAGAGTCTAGATGCAGAGAGTAAAGGTGGGAACAGGCCAATTCTCTGTCTTCACAGAGCTTACCTTGAGATAAAAACAAAACAAAAGACCAACAAACATAGAGGGGAACCAGATGTATCAGAATGCGGATTTCGTAAGTTACATAGATGACTCATCCCTGTGCGGTGCACCTGAAACCCTTATAATATTGTATGTAAAATGTAATTAATAAAAGACCAACAAATTTGAAATAGTGATGTGATTTGTTGAAAAAAAGTGGGGTTAGAGAATGAGCATGGGTGTTCAGCTTGGATTGGTTTTGCAGGAAGGACTCCCTGGAAGTGATATTTGAGACTTGAATGAAGAGAAGCAAGCAATTAGGGTCAGGTCTGCAACAGAGCTCAGGAGGCGGAAGAGACAGCGAGGGCAGAACACACAGGTGCGTGCACGGACGGGCGAGCGGGCCACGTGGCGGGGAGCAGGGTGAGAAGTGTGGAGAGGGACAGCTGAGAGCCGGCCCAGGGGCCAGGCCACGTTGGTGTTCTGAGCATATGAAGGTGCAAGAACGCTTCTGGCTGCTCTGTGAAGAACGCACTACAAGGGGCAGAGGACAGAGCATCCCTTTGTCCTATGGAGTCGACAGCATCTCCTAAATCCTCAAAGACAACAGCTCACCTGCCTGTCTGACAGGGAACTGCCCTCAGGGTTTTTGGCAATGCAGGTACAAGAGCTTGCTGTTGGGCAGGTCAGGGTGACCGGCCCCGGCCCCTGGGGGCCGTTCTCACAGGCCCAGGACGAAGGCTCCCCAGGCCGTCGCGTCCCTCGGCGCCCGGCCTTTCAGCCTGTGCCTGCCTGGCTCTGCCTGCTCCCCGCGTGGTGGCTCTGCCTTTCCCCAGGGCTGCAGTTTTTGCTCCCAGCAGCATTGGACCTGAGCATGTTTCTTCCAGAGTTCCACTTGGCAGTTCTCATTTGGAGCTGCAGATCCAAAGCCCACCCTCTGGCCTTCGCCCCGGAAAGGGGGCGGGTGGGGGGCGCGGACCTTATCGCCCGGGCTCCGCCTCCCGGGGGCTGAGAGCGCGTTTCGGCGCCGCCGCGCTCTGCACTGCCCGCTGCAGGGAGTCGGGGCTCCTGGCGGAGGGCGGCGAACCCGCGTCCGCCCAGTGTCTGTCCTGGGTGGGGCTGGTCACCCCCTGCGACACCCTTACACCCTGGTGGAGCCCGCAGCCGGCTGCGACTGGAACCTCGAGCCCGGACGCCGTGCCAGGTAAGGTGACATCGCCTCTTCCCTTTCCCTGCCGGAATGACAGACAGGGGGCTTCGGGCTGCACCCCCTGGGCTGCGATTTGGCATTCTGGGGGTGCGGAGGGGGCATGCGTTGTTTCCTCTCCGTATTAGAGTGCTTGGTGAGCCGTGAATTAGACTCCGGTTGGAGGCTGGCATGTGAGGGTTCGTCTTGCAAAGTTACTGAGTGTTAATGCATCTTAAGAGGTTTGCTGGGAGCAGGTTTCTGCCTCGGAGTGCTTGGCCTCCGAGACAGGTAACGTGGGGGCGGGGGCTTACTTCCCTAAGCCCAGCCTCCTCTGCCTCTATTCCCTTGGAAGGGGCTTCAGCGTCTACACGTGGCGCGCCCCGAAGTGGGACTCCGGGCGCACAGCTGGAAACTGCGTGGGGTGGACCGGAGCGTAGGCTCGTGGGGAACTTTAAAAAAATTCGGTGCCTGAGCAGCTTCCAGGCCAATTAAATCGGAATCTCGGAGAGTGGGACTTGGGGTGTTTACATTTCAAAAGTGTTCTCTGGTGGTTCCCACGCGGAGCAGTTGGGGAACCAGTGCGTCAGAGCAGGCACTCTGGCCTGCAGCCTCAGCCCCACCTGGGAACTTGAAGAAACGCAAAATCTAGTGTTGGGGCTGCAGCTCTGGGCGAAGGGCCCAGCTCTGCAGTTTAATGAGCCCTCCAGGTGATGCTAGTGCTCACTTTTGAGAACTTGGGTTGGCTCTCAGGTAAGGTGAAGAGAAACACCTGCAAACGCCCCTCCACGGAGGAGGAAACAGACTACTCAGAAATCAAAGGTATTCATCAGTAGGGTTTTACACATATTAAAAATTTAAGGAGGGGAGAAAGGGGAGGGGGTGGGAGAGGAGGGAGGGGAAGCTAAATATAAGGTGATGGAAAGAGAGGTCACATTAGGTGGTGAACTTATTATACAACAAGCTGACAATGCACTGTAGAATTGTATGCCTGAAACCTATGTAATCCTTGCTAACAGATGTCACCCCAATTAAAAAAATGTATTTTATATGTAAGAAATATGTATATTTTATGGACTATGGAGGACCCTATAAAGGACGAAGGCTTAGCCATCATCTTGAGCAATTTTTATGCAGTAGAATTTGTATACTTTAGGAGAGATTCAGAGTGTTCTTTTTTTTCCCAAGTTGAAATGAAGCCAGAAAGACATGTACATGAGAGTCTTCTAGCTGTAATAACATGAAACTTTTGGCCCCTGACGACGTGATCCAGATCATCCCTGTCATCAGTGCACATTACAGGACTCATGTGTAGTATTTTTCTTTTTTAAGCAATTGGAGGATTAAGGAATCCATGCCGATTCTCCAGAGTCAAAGTGAATTCTGCATTTTAGGTCTCTCTGGGTTGTGTCAAGTGGTTCTTTTTTTTTTTTTTTTCTCTTTTCCTTTTAATAGAGATGTGACATTTCAGAATTTTGGCTAAAAAAATTCCCGCTGTTTTTAAGTCATTAGTACAGAAATAGAATGGCTTTGCAAATAGGCTTAAATGGATTAGAAAATCTAGTGTTGGATAAAAAAGCTAGAGTAGGCATGCCTCCAGTCCCAGCACATGTGTGCTGTGGTGAGCACAGTGCTAACTAGACCAAGACATTCTGTACAGAGAATGTTTATCTTCCAAGCGGCCATTTTCCGTGCCAGTATGTGATTGAGGAACATAAGCTCGTTAAGGGACAGGTAATAAGCTTGCATTTCTAGAACCGGGGGAAATAGAGGTAGTGGTTAGGCATAGGAGCCTTGGTCTGAGGCTCAAACCTCAGGTTTAAGACCTGCCCTTCTGCTGCTTCTCCATGCTGTTGGATGGAGACTGTACTATCTGTAAGATGGGGACTGTACTAGCACAGTGCACACTTCATAATTCCCACATTGTTGCCAGAGTTAAATGAAGTAATGCTCCTAGAGTATCTAATGCATAAGTTAAATATTTGTTAGCTTAAAATATTCACATGCCATATGCAAACTGAAATAAAACAGAAACCCTAATTCTCAAACACCTTGAAATAAAAATGACAGTATATTGATAACATGGTCAGATAGTGTATTTACATGTCAACCTCACCCTTAGAATTTACAGGTTTTGCTTTCTACCTGAATGTGAGCATATGGGCATCCTCAAATTGTCTTCACACTTTTGTTGCAGGATTTTTATGGAACTTTCTAGAAAAGAATTTGTTTCAAATTAACAGCCTTGAATTTACTACTCACTTCTATGGGGAGGGATTTCACCATGCAGTAGAGTTTATAATCTATTAACATTCACATTTCAATAGCCTTAAAATCTCCAGGATAGCATTCCTTATAAACTGTACAGGGTTAGAGAGCATCTAAAAGTGCAGGCTGTGGCCTCCAAGAGAACCAGTTGAGAAGTACTATCTAGTGTTTCTTAGGTTCTTGGGAGAGAACCAGTTACATAGATGATATAAGAGAGCAACACGAGGCCACACAGCAAGCACAGGCCTAACGTGGCAAAAAGGGTAGGTAAGGTGACTCCTTAACTGCGATGGTTTTGAAATGCTATAAACTGTAAAAAGCAATTCCTTTTTCTTTTTTTTTTACTGTAACATTTTTACTTTATAAACTTATTTTTTCTGACTTTTGACTCTGTTGTGATAACACAGCTTAAAACACAAACACATTATCTATCTGTACAAAAATGTTCTCTTTTTTTTATATCGTTATTCTAAAAGATTTTTTCATTAAATTTCTTTTGACTGTGAATTTTTTAATTAAAAAATTTTTTATTGCTACACTTACTGGGTTTGTTGTTATTCAACAAGTTGACAATGCACTGTAGAATTGTACGCCTGGAACCTATGTAATTCTGGTTAACTAATATCACTCCTTTTTCATTATTTGATTGAAACTGATCTGGATAATCCTCTTAGGACCAAACAGTTCTACTGAAAAAATATTTATGGTATTAATCCCAAAAAGAATGCCAAATAATTCTGTACTTTGAAGTTAGTTTTGATTCTCCTTTTATTTGAGTGATAAATTGAATATTAGATTCTAACTTAAATACCTTTTTATGACTCATCTTGCATCTTTCAATGCAAGAGGTTATACCCTGCCTGTTGCCAATCTTATGGGACTTCTAGAAGTCTAGACATTATCTAGATTTCAGCATATAAGCATCGTAGTTACTCCTCCATTTAGGAAATCAGGTCTTTATTAGGATCCTTTTGAAATTACAATTTAATGTTATCAGAATATATTTAATGTAAATAGGGTTTTCTATTTGGCTCACAGTGTGTGAAATGAGTAGCTGTGGGTAGCATAAGGAAAGATCAGAGACACATCTCTTGATGGGATAAATAAAGACATGTGGAAACAAACTCCAACTCTCAGGAATCAAATTATGTGTTCTGGATAATTTAACTGAAGAGCTAAGAGGGTCTGTGATGACAAGATTTAGTAACAGGATGTGGCCAATTAGGAATGATCAATATTGCAATGCCCCATGTAATTTTATAATTCTCCACTTACAGGCATAAGGCCCAGAGCAGAGATGATCATAAAGAAGTTAGCTTAATTACACTTGATTTACATAAACTGGCTCACTTAGAAAGGTTTTAAGGAGAATTACCTGACATTCATTAGGATTCATTTTGAGGGCCCTATTTGTTTCAAAGTAGATGGTTTTAATTAAGGCCAATCTGGTTTTTTTTTTCTTTTTATATTGTTAAATTTAATAAGGTGACATTGGTTAGCAAAAATTACATAGGTTCCAGGTGTACAATTCTGCAGTGCATTGTCTAGTGTGTTGCATTACGTGTTCACCACCCAGAGTCAGTTCTCTTTCCATCCCCATATATTTGACTCCTCCTTACCCTCAGGTAACCACTAAATGATTGACTGTGTCCATGAATTTTTGTTTCTTTGTTGCTTTCAGTTTTATGTCCCACATATGAGTGAAGTCATATGGTTCTTGGTTTTTTCTGGCTTATTTCACTTAGCATGATGATCTCAAGGTCCATCCATGTTGTCATAAATTATTAAGGCCAATCTAGAAAGTCTTATGAGTAAAACACATCACAGAAAATGGATACATGTTTTTATTTTTGTATTTATTATCTTTGGATTATACTGTTTAGCATGCAATAGTAATTCTTTAGTGATTCATTATCATTCTTGTGAAAACAAAGTTGAAATGTTTATTTCTGGCAGGTGATCTAGTCTCACTCACAGAGGATTAACCATGGAGGTTGAGTTTCTCAACTTTCTTCACCTCAAGGTTAAGGACACACACTCTTCAGCCAGACTCCCTACCCTTGAATCCTGACTCTTTGACTTACTAGTTGTTTCAACTGTGACAAGTTACATAATCTCCTCTTGCTTCTGTTTCCTAGTTAGTAAAAATGGGGTCATAGTATTATACCTACCTCAGCGAGATTGTTGAGGTGTGTGAGTTGACGTATATAAACTTCTTTCAACAGCGCTTGGCTCATAGTAAATGCTTAGTAAGAATTTGCTATTATTTCACCTTGCACATTAAGGAATGGTTTAAGCTGCATCTCTTTTCACTTCTGAACATTAGATCCTAAAAATAGAAGTAGTAATTTAGGTTATGTTCATTGGATGTTTTTTCTGTTTTAGCTAGTGGGGGATTTTGTTTCAGATTATGTGAAGTACTTCAAGTTTCTCAGAAGATAATACAACATTTTGAACATTTCCAAAGATTCTCAGATACTGCTGTTCCTGCTGGCCAGAGACCACACTTGCAGTCACTGTTTTAACCCTTTGGTTCCCAAACTTGATTGCACATTGGAACCACCTGAGGACAATTTTTAGCTTGTTGATGCCAAAGCTGATTAAAAAATTAATCAGTTTGGTTAACTTCTTGTGAAAAGGAATAAAGTACTTATGTCCTTTATAAAGAGAGGCCCATGGGGTTCCCATGTACTTATAGAATTTTTAAAACAGTAAGGGGTATTAGAATTTATTTAATACAGATGAGGAAACAGAGACTTGGAAACATCATTCTTGGCTAAGGAATCATGAATAGTCAGTGGCCCTGGGTAACAACTTAGGTTTCCCGGGTTCTACTCTACATTTTTCATTCAACTACCTTGCCTTCTGAAATTCAGATAATGTGATAGAGGCTCAGAATTTAGAGTGTTTTTGGAATACTATAGATCTCTCTGTGCCACTTAACCTAGTTTGATTTCAGGATTATTTATTCAAAAGATCTACTCAATGGAAAACTACCGAAAACATGTTCATAATGTCAAAAAAAGTAATCCATAGGTGTTCGTTGTGAAAAGTATAATCTTTCCCACTAGGTTTAACTTTTCTAAGGATTTAATTTAGTTAGTTTTTTTTTTTTTCCACTTTGTCTTTTCTTTGACATTTGGGTTTTCACTAATGAAAAACTCAGAAGATAGCTTCCTGAGAATTTCAGGAAACTTTGATGATTTTCTCAAGTCCAAGTTTGGTGACCTTCTGGGAATTGTGGCAGTTGCTTAAGTTTGATTAAGTGGTTAGTTTTTGTTTTGACTTGTCTTATTTTGATCTAGGTCAATTTAGCCATGATTGCAGTGTTAGATTACCCATTCACTATTTGTTTTGACAGTTGTTGGTGTCAAGAAGAAAAGATTAAGCACCAAGAAAATTTCCTTTTTAAAATAAAAGTAAAAAGACATTCATCTAGGGACATTTGAACTAAATAGAAACTTTGTTCTTCTAAAAATATTTTTTGGAAAGTTACTTTTTAAATTTTTTATTATGTTACAGGGGTAGATAAGAAGAAATACTCTGAACATATGAGTATATATTATATTTTTATCATAACTTTCAAATCCATAGGTGATTCAATGATTAAAACAACTTACTGAAATATATAAATTTAAAAAATTCTAAACCTAGTTGTACATGAATTTTGCAACCTTATTAGGAAGGAAGAGTTTGATTTCACCTCATGGGGTGTGTCTTGACATGAGTTTTCCAATAGTACTCAGAATAAAATGGAATATTACAGAAAAGACAGGGAGGAACGTTCTTTGTCAGTGTTCAGACATTCATCACATGGTGATTAAGTGCTTACCTATTGCTTGGCTGTCCTAAGGGATTTCAGAGAAGTTGCTAAGTTGAGAGTCTGTTACTAGCCAATTGGCAGGTTTTTTTTTAAACATGGAAAGCTCCCTTCTATATATTATATAAAAATAACATTTTATAAATACTTTTAACAGAAAAAAATGTATAGGCAAATATAGTTCTGATTTAAATTTAGAAAAATCTACAAGCATAGCATGATGTGTCACTTCCTTTATTCTCAAAACATTTTTGATTCTTGTTTGATGTAATATCATGTATCAATCTGTAGAAAAGGTTGAATGTGATTTGAAGGTATGTTTTGGCGAGAAGTGGAGAGGATTTCCCAGAGAGAGGCCCTGTGGAGGGGTAAACATCTCAGGTCCTGAGAATGCAGGCAACTCCACTACTTCCCTGTAGAAACTCACCCTTCCATAGTCCATCTTGTCATCATTTTATAGTGTTTTACTTTTCTCTCCCTGAGCAGATCACTTGTTAGCTGGCATCTCTGGACTGAAGTTTGAAATGAGAGTGAAATAAAAACTTTTGGGAGCAGGCGTGTCTTAGTAACTGACTTAACTGGTTTGCATAGGCAGAGTCCTACTTGGGTCCCCTTGGAATGAGGATGGAGCCAGGGATGTAGAGAGCTGGTGGGAGGCAGAGCTCTTGATGACAAGTGGAGGCCCATGGAACCTCATTCGAACTCCTGTATACTTAGTGAATACAAGCATGCCAATATGCAATGTGAACAAGTAGGTACCTACCGTCTAAGTGATATGTCATTTCTATACTACCATTTAAATATATTTACATGTCAAGTACCACATAAATATTAATAGATGCTCTTGTTATGTCCAAGAAGGCTCAGGACCAGGAAATGGGAAACCAGATTCTCATCCTAGCCTGCTTACTGATTTACTGGAAAGTTGTACCTTAGAAAAAAGCTCGCAGTAAGGGAGAGCTGAGCAGGTGTGATTGTGAAGTCTTTTATTTTGCTGTTTGTATTTTTTTTTCTTGGTTAAAAGGACCATTTGAAGCCATCATGAAACATGGAAAGAATGGCAGGTGAGAGCATCTGTATACAGAGTTTAAGTCATTGTGAAGTAGCATCCTTTGGGAAATCAGTCTACTGAGAAATGTGGACTGCATTCCTAAAATTCCTATTACCATACTTCCTGAATGTTCACTGAAGATGAGTATTACTGTGAATGAGGAATAATGAAATAACAGGTTTTTTTTTTATTTGAAGAAAAATTTGAATTCCTTCTCATGATGCCTAAACAGATTTTCCTTTGGCTTCCATGTAGGAATTACATAAATAATGTTCATTGTTCAACAGTTGAAACAAGATTTTTTTTGATTCTGAATTATGGGTTTTGTGAAGAAAATCATATTTATATGATTCATCAAATTATATTTTTGAGCTCTAAGTTACATGTTTCTCAAAATGTTAACAGTTGTGTTTGAGTGGCAAAATGACATTTCCTGCTTTTCTTTATTTTTTACATAAACATGTATTGCTTTTATAATGCAAAAATGAATCATAACTACATGCTTGTAGATGGAAATAGTTGAAATTATAATTTGGTGTTACCATATAAATGAGAGATAATGATGTTGTGGTGTGATTAATTTATGTTCCTATAATTCATAAAGTACATGTCGTGCCAGACGCACTTTTAAATATCAGACACACTAAATACAGATAGTAAAAGCTGGCTAAAATGACATGAGCATTTTTTTCAAAAGTGGAAAAATCAGTTTATTACTCTTGTGATGTCAAAAGAATATTACATACTCTAATATATTGAGGCCATATAAGATAACAGCTAAAATCATGTTTTGTGCAGTTGTGGCCCTGACCCTTAGCACCTATGTGATCTTGTACATGATATTTAACCTTTTAAAACTTAATTTACTCATCTGTTAAGTGAGAATCATAGTGTGGTCAGGAAGGTTAAATGGAATAACGTAAATACACCCTTTAGCATAGTGCCTGGCAGATAAAAAGTACTCAGATTAGCTCAAAATCTGTTGTTGTTATAAATAGAGTATTCTTCCTATTTCTAAGCTTTTTTGCAGTTGTGATTTGGGTATCAATCTTTTGAAGAACGTGTTACTTCTTACCATGAGAATATCTTCCACATAACCTGGGTCATAGAAATGAGGCAAATCCAGATTTCTGCCACCGTGCTGATGCAGGGGAGGAGGGGGGACTCCTGAAGCTGGCACAGCCCTAGCAGCAATAGCAGAGGCTTTTGAGAGCAACTTCTTGTGACTGTTAAGTGTTTATTCTGGACTCTGAGAGGCTGGCATCCTTTGCCATGTGGCACATTTCCAGAAGGTCACTGTGGTCATTGGGCGGGATTGAGGGTCTCCTCAAGTCTTGCTTGTAGCTGCAGGTGGCTTGTCACAAGCTCCTGGATTTAGTAATTGTAGACATCCCTTCAGCCAGGGCCATAGATAGCTCCTATCACGGCTTTGGGAAAATTAGAAGATAGCATTTTCTCAGGGCAGATGCAGCCCGGGTTTAAGTATCAGTTTACCTCCTTAGGCACTTTTTGCTGCTGCAGCCTGCACTTCAGTGCATCTGTATAGGATATGCATTAATTCACCCATCAGCAAATATTTTTAGCTCTTTCTGTAGATTGAAGTAGTTCCTAAAGATGCAGCAATAAATAAGATGTGATCCCTGTCCTCAAGGACTAATGATCCCCTAGCAAATTTTCCCATGGATGCTCTAATGTCAGGGGTAGGTGTCATACCACAGAGCTCTTAACTCTACTCCATTGCTGCTTAGGATAGAACATCTTGAGTAGGTTGTTGTGGTCGTTTGTATGTGACTTGCCCCCCACCCGCTAGTCTGAAGGTTTATTATTAGGGGCTGTAGTTGGATCTATGTTCTCCTCAAAACTGTGATGAGTTCTATCTGTGTAGTGCACCTCAGTAAGTTTCTACAAAGTATTTAGACTAAGCCTGTCATCTGTTAAGGCAAAAACTAAACCAAACAAAAAACCATGGTGAAGTGAATTGAATTGACTGAGGTTTGACAGAAGGAAGTATTGAAGACTTTGGAAAAAATTGGAATCAATTATTTTTAGACTACACATGTCAGAACCCTGGGAAAAAAAGGGTGAATATTTTTGATCTCTGATTCATTCTAAATGAGTTAATAAAATGAATGTCTAGACAATTACCAATAGAGGAGAGTTAGAGCCATTTGTAAATCTGTGTTTCCTTAGTCATGTCTTCAAATATTTTTAATTTTTAGGTGGCTCATGTAATTTCGGATTATGCACTTTTGGTCAGACCTATTACATTATTGAATACTAAGCTTAAGTAATGCAATGAGCTTGGGCATTTTAAGTATTTCCGCATCCTCCTGGATATGGCTGCCACATTGAATCCCCAGTTTCCCTTCCAGTAACCTGCCTTGTTTTTGAGTTTGGGGCCTAAAGCAGTCTATGTAAGTCTAGAGAAGCAATTACAATTTCACATTTTCAAACTTGATTTGAATACTTATGATTTCAATTTAAAAGCTTTAAGGACATCCCCATTCATTAAAAACATTTTCCTTAAACTGAAAACTTCCTCACTGGAGTGTCAAGGCATTGGTCCTAATTCTGGTCTCTGGGAGTGACAGGGACAAGTTAATTTCTTTCCCATGTGGCAGTTTTGCCAGTATTTGAAGACAAGTGAAACATCCTATTCTAAAACTGCTTCTCTTTTGCCGTGGTTTGTAGTTACATCTCCAGTCTGGTCAGCCTTTCATGGACACAATGAGTTTTGATTCTCTGACCACTGGCTGCTAAATAGGAAGGGTATAGCCTTGTCTTTCCCTTGTAGCCCGAGAGCAAACTAACTGTGGGCAGCCAGTTCACATGAATGACTCCAGTTTGCCATTAGCTAAAACCTTCCTGCCTACTAAAGTCTCCTGCTGTTTGGCCAATTGATATATAGAAATATGATAACCATTATTATGTCATCCTATTGGTCATCCTACAAGACAGATTTTGGATTACTGGGTATTCTTGTGTTTCTTTGTAAATTGATCTTGTTACAGTTGATCCATCATTTATTCAGCTGAGATCTTTTTAAATCGAAAGCTTTTCATTCAGTATTAGAAATCTTTCTTAGCTTTGCTTTGTCTGGTAATTTGATTTGCAGGTCTTTATTGCCCTCACCCAAAGTACAAATAAGTAACTAACTGTACAAGAAACCTCCTACCAGGTTGGCATTAGGTGTGACTCTCCACTGGGGAGCCATTTAATTAGTTTAATATGAAGCTTACATTTATTTGTTTTTACTTTTGAAATATCATGAACATGGTCTTCTTAAGTCAGCCTCATACTCCCATCAAAGTACAGGTCAGTTTGATGTGATTTATTTTTGGCAGCATATAGGGGTACTTAAAAAATTAACACCATCTGAAATTTTTGAATGCTAAGCAGGAAATTTAACCCATTAAACTTTATTGTGATCACTGATATATTTTGACTCTGTTTTGCAGTTTACTTGATTTTCTATTTTTATCATGCTTTCTTGTTCTTTATTATAACTATTGCTATTAGTTTTTCTGTGTTTGGTATTAAGTTTGCTTCATTTTCTTTTCATACCAGTTAACTCTGGAAATTCTATTCCTATTTACATAATAATGGTTATCATTATATTTCTATATATCAATTAAAATATATTTTCCTAATAGCTAGTTACTATCCATCTACCCACCTCTGAGATAATTTATTTATTCTATTTACATGCTTTATCTCACCTTTACTGTTCTCCATCCCCCACTCCCTACCTAGCTCCTAATTTGAAAGCTTGTATTTTGTTTCTAGAATATTATTATCATTCTTTTCAATAATACTTTTAGATAGAAGTTTATTTTGGAGAAGTGGGTAGAAAAGGGTGGCAAATTTTTTTAATGAAAAAAAAATTCTCTCTCACAATTAGCTTAGTTTTATCTTCTAGTAATTTCTTGCAGAGAGTGGATGATAGTAAACATGTGTTCTTGAATGTTCAAATGATCAAAATGTTCATAAATGAATGTTTCTTTGATTAGGGCCATATTTTTCTGTAGAACTTTGAAGATTTTTTTTTTTTTTAATGTGGGTAGTTCCCTGGTTGGGAATCGAACCCAGGCCACAGCATTGATAGTGCCGAAGCCTTAGCCATTACACCACCAGGGAACTCCCAGAACTTTGAAGATTTTGATCCATTGTTTTTTAGGTTCACTTCTGTGATAACCTATGTACAATCTGAATTTTATTTCCTTTTAAATATTCTCCATATCTTAACTCCCTCCCAACCCCACAGCAACTCTTAGAATTTTTTTGCTTTTTCTTTTGAATTACGTTTTTTCATCAGTATGTGTCTGAAAGAGGCCTTTTCCCCCACATTCAAGCAATTTGGTACTTTTGAGACCCCTTCAATCTGAATATTCAAACCTTTATTTAGTTCTGAAAGCTTTTCTTTATTTCTTCATATATCTCATTATTTTTTTCTTCTGAAAATTTTTTTTAATATTTTGTAAAAATATGTGTTTTTTTTTTTTTGCATTGTAATCAGGTAGAATTCTTCAACTTGATTTTCCATCTAGCTACTTCCCTCTTCAACTATCTCACAAAGATTATTGAACATATTAATCACATTTAAGCTAATTGTCTTTTTACTGCTATGAACTCTGTTTCTATGGGTGTTTATTCCTGTATTTGCTGAGTTTGTGGTCTTTCTCTATAATACTGGTTTTTACTGAATATTTGTCCATATCTTTGTGTCTGAAATTTCATGTTTACTACTATGTGGGCTTTTTTCCCGTTTACTACAGTTTGTTATTAATGATTGTGGAGTTGGGCAATATACTATATATGCCTTGTCTTCTGGACATGGCTGCTTCCTGTTCCTCTTGGGTTTTACTCATGGGGAACCTACCTGAGACCTGCTTTGTCAACCCAATGTAAGAGCCCATACTCTTGGCTCACTGTGGATACAAATGGGAAAGAGTTGCTTAATGTCCAAGAGGCCACTGTTGATTCTCATTTACACAAACCACTTCCTGCTCAGCCTGAAAGGCATCTTCCTACCTCTGTCAGGATACTTTTTCTACTCTTGTTCTGAAATCCTTTTTCTTCCATCTTGGAGTAATATTATTCCTTCCACCTTCTCAGCAGTGTAGGCCATGGAGTTGTGAAGGGGTGATATTTTGTGTTAATCTGACAATATTCTAAAGCACCAGTAATTGTAGAAATGAATGAAAGTAATTTTGGTAACCTGCTATATTACATCTGCTGTGAAGTGAACATTTGGAGCAAGCAATAAGTAGACAGTTATAGTTGATCCTTTGGGCTGTTGGGTAATATGACTTCAGGGATCTTGTTTGCAATTTCTCTGAACAGCGTTTGGATAAAGTAGAAAAAATAAGAATATCTCTTTTTAAATTAAGTCTGAGATACTGTAATTCTGAGACTGTTCTTGGCACTTCCTATTTAATATCAGTTTTCCAGCATGAACGAAGTCCAGTGCAGCTGTTTCTGCTTTAGATCATTGAATTTGAAAATCTGTATAAGAGGATGGAACCAATACACTTTGGCATGAGCAGTGAGGCATGAGAATTTTCACCTCATGAGTTTTTTGCATTGTAGATGTATGTAACAATCATAAAAAAACTATCTTGAGTTTGTGTATCATGATACCTTTTAGGGCTTCTTCAAGAATTTTTATAAGCATTTAATAACAGTGTTACCTCCTATAATTCAGTCTCTTGTCTCTTTATCACACAGAGATTTAAAGATATGTGTTTTTAAACATTGAACGCTGTTTTCATTTGCCAAGATATGAACCACAATACTTATAAACTAAAATGTTTTCTAGTTCTCTTGAGTTGGGTTTTTCTCAGGAAGGTTTCACTATTTACTCAGTTTGAAGTCCAATGTTGTCAACTTCCAGAATGCCAGACATAGTTTTATTCAAATGTAAGAATGAAACATTCCAGTGCCCAATTACATACCACCCCCATCATTTTAGAGTATCAGTACTGGTTCTCTCTTGCCATACCAATTAAGAGGTAATCAAAATTTCACTGTGGTTTTTATTTCCTAACTTTTTGTGTGTGTTGGGGAGAATAATGTAAATAGTTTAAGAGAACCCACATTTTAGGATTTAAAACCATCCTGCAAGCATTCAGTTATATTTGTGTAGTGCTTGTCATTTGTTTAAAAGGCGGAGGAACTATTCTTTTGTCTGGTAGTTTAACAATTAAAAAACGGTAATGAAAAGAAAGGAATCAGAGAGGTACTATGCATGTCTTTGGAACTCTTTGAATGTAATGGAAATGTTAAAGGTATGATAATTTTGATTACAAAATGTTAATATATAGAAAATTTATAATGTATTAGATCTAGTAGATCCATTTGGAATAATGGAAAGAAATGACCTTTTTTGGGGGGGAGTTTGTTTTAAGAGGGACTAATTATTAACTTTGTATTTAATAAAAAAAATTAGGTAAATTATTTAAGAGAATAGAAATCAGCCAATTTGAAATAAAAGTGATCCTCCAACTCACTCATCTCCTCATCTGCTTTTCTTTTCTTTTTTTTTCTTTTTCTGTTTTTTTTTTTTTTTAAATTTAATTTACTGGGGTGATATTGGTTAGTAAAATTATATGGTATCAATTGTGCAATTCTGTAATACTTAATCTGTGTATTACATTGTGTGCTTACCACCCAGTGTCAGTTCTATCACCGCATATTTCACCCCCGCACTCCCTCCTCCACCACCTTTCTCCCCTCATTCCCTGGTTTTACAAAGGAGATACTGAAGCCCAGCCAGACTTGTTTTCTTGCCTAGATTCCTACAGTGTCCTGGTTGCCTTGCCAGGTCTGGGACAGACACTGTCCAGTTGCTGGTACAGTCCTCTTTTCCCCACACCTAGCTGAGTAAGGCCAGGAAGGAACTGAGTGTGGTGACTCAGCAGTTTTGAACAAGCTACTCGTATTGACATGAGTGTAACGCTTCCTTAATTAACAAATGCAGGATGTGCATTTCTCCATCCCAGACTTCCTTTTATATGATAAGAAGTTGTGCACTAGTTTATTTTTGAGGATGGTCTTTTGATTTTCCATTGTTATAAACAGTGAGTCATGTTTATTGGGTTCCCTTGAGTGTCAGGATGGTAGCTTGTATTAGTTCACGCTGACTCTGTTTTCCCCCGGAAACCTCTCTCGCTTACCTAGTAGGTGGTGGCAGTGGAGACATCTGAGAGGTGAAAGAAGATTGTACCACAGGGAAAAGCATTTTGTTTTCCTTGAATGTTCAGCAAGCATTTTTTCCTGACTTTTGAACTGGCAGTGCTATGAAGAGTAGGGCAGAAAACACATGGCAGTGTATTTGGGTAGAACACATCGCAATTGGTTGAAACTCTGACATTTAAGTATGCATGTATAAACATTTCACATGCATGGAAGAAAATGAGTTAAGCTGAATTCATTTTGGAAATTTGGAACTATATTGATACTGTACTTTTCCCACAGACAAACATATAGGATATGCATATTTCTTGGTTGAAGGTAAAAATGAGAAGATGGGACACTGGGAATCTTAAGTCTATGTCAAGGAGTTAGATGCAATAGATATTTTGCAGTTTTGAAATACGAGTTCTTCCCTCAAACATCAAAGCATAAGTAAGCAAAATAAAAATCATCCTGACAATGTTTTATAAATGAACAGTAATACAAAGTAAAAAAGAAAAGTTGATACCATTCATCTTGGTCAAGGATGTTATTTAAATTAATGTAAGAATTGTATATATTCCTAACCAGTAAAAATGTGACTCTGTTGAATTAGGGACAAGCTTTTGAAGCTTAAAATTTTTTATTTTAGAAGAAATAAAAAGTAAACTCAATACTTGCAAGGTGCTATTAATATGAGTCATTTCATGATAATTCTTCATTGATTTCTTATTAAGAGAGCATTATTTCAAAGAAAGAGAATTTGGACTCACTTCTTAGAGATTGCTGTCACAGAGGAAGACCCTGTTTTCCTCAGTTTCTCATGGTAATCAGAGAACATTGGGTGAGAAGAGCCAGTGAGGAAATCATGTTTCTATGTATTACAATATCTGGCTTAGTTGGGGCTCTTCTAGAACAATGGCTTTCAGACATTTTTTGCAGGAAGGAAGCATGGGAAGATATTTCACATCTTAACACGTCTTTATTTATTTGATAGATGTATATCAAATATAGTTTCATGGTAAGTATCTACCTTTTCCGCTTTAGGTTCTGACATTTCCCCTTCCATTCCATTCTGTTAAAAAATAGTAGTCATGACCCACTAAATTCATTGTACAATCTTCTGATGGGTTGTAGTTTGCAGTTTGAACAACATTATCATAAAAATCTCTCCATAATTTGGGGGGGGGCGGTGATGAATTTGTAGTTATATGTAATCATTACTAGCTTGTTTTGCCAAATACATTTCAGATACACGGTAAGTTTACATCTCCTAATTCGTGTTAGTTCTGGCCAATGAGTTCTGTGGAAATTAAAGTATGTTTCTGGACTGGAGCATTTAGCTGCCTGTGTGAGACCCAGCAGAGCTCTTTACCTCTGCCAGGGTAAGTGGCTTGCCCCTCGGAATGCATCCCAAATGGAGGAATGAGGAGCAGAGCCCTTAGCCAGTCCATAGTGTATACATAGTATGAGTAAAAAATAAAACCTTGTTCTTGTAAGGCACTAGAATTTTTTGGTATATTTGGTACTTAGTGTAGCCTCTTTTCTCCTGGTATGTAGGGGATAATTCAGTTATGTGCTCTGCTGGTGGTGGGAGAGAGCCTCCTTTTGAAATAATAACTTTGTCTAAAAACACATGCAAGTTAGAAAATAAGTTTATTATTTGATCATAAAACAATGTTTTTTTTTTTATAAAAAATTTGGAAAACACAGGAAAGCATAATGAAAACAATGACATATTTGTAATACTACTATTTGGAGGTAACGATTTTTGACATGTCTATGGAAAGTATGTATTTTTATTCAGTTTATTATATAATTTTGTGTTTTGCTTTTTCCTCTTACCATTTTTAATGTCATTGAATATTTTTGGAATACATGAATTTCATGTCTCTGTAGTGTTTTGTTGTAGGGATGAAGCAGCACTTAGTTCATTATTCTTGCATTGTTAGACATTTAAGTTTTGTTCAATACAAAGAGTTCCAATGGTCTAAAATCCCAGCCCTTGGCACTCAAATGCAAATAGTAAGCCAGAGTAGGATGCCCATCCACTCGCTCTGCTTAACATCAGCTGCCATGTCCCCAGTACCCCACTCCTGGCACAGAGTGTGTCCATATATTCTGCTGCCAAGTAAACACTGCCATATGCATATAGAAGGGCAGTCCGGAAAAAAACCAGCCATAAATGCCTCTAGTTTTCATATGACATGGCTGGATGCTTTCCAAACAGCCCTCATATAGCTCATAAAACTTATACTCAATTTTCTAAAAAGTAAGAAACTTTTTATTTTTTCTGCTCCAGCCCCAAGCAAACAAATTTAGTTTTTCTTCTCAGTTCTTTCTTTCAGGAAAGGTCATTGCCATCTCCTGGATGATAGGGCCGAGGTTGGGCTCATTCACAGATATAATCAATCAAATTTGACTTGTTTTAACTCCTGAAACTCTCTCATCTGTACTCCCAGTCCCTCTGTCCCCGCCCATGCCCTCACTATCTCTCAGTGGCCTTTTCTGTTTTCCTGTGCATGGCTCTCCTTTCCCTGCCATCAGGAGCTTTCTAAAATGTGAACCAGAATGTCACCCACTCCCTGCTTAAAACCCCCATGTAGAATGAGCTTTAAAGAAATCCATTCCTATTCACTTGATTTAAAAGGCCCTTCATGATTTGTTTTCTGAGTGCCCTCCTGTCATTGTCATTGATTTCCTTACTGCTTGCTATGGAGTGAATTCTGTCTACTTTAAATGCATAAGTTAAAGGTCTATGGAGTAAGGCTTATAAGGAGATAATTAAGGTTAAATGAGGTCATAAGGTGGGTGGGGCTCTGATACCAAAGGATGATAGGATTGGCAGGCGTTCTTTTAACAGACACCAGGGATCTCTTCCCTTAGCCCCCCAATACACAACACACAACACACACAACACACAACACACAACACACAACACACAACACACACACACATACACATGCATGAGGCCTAGTGAGGACACAGCTAGCAATACCCTGGCCCACCTACAGGGATGTCTACCAGAAATGTACCATGCTGGTTCCTTGATCTTGGGACTTCCAGCCTCCAGAACTATGAGAAAATAAATGTCTGTTGATTAAGCCGCCCAGTCTATGGTATTTTGCTATGGCAGCCAGAGCTGACTGAGACACGCCCCCCCCCCCCCGCCCCCCACTCCCCACAGATACTTCACTCCAGACATGGTTACTTCAGAAACATTGTTTCACTGAGAACACCTTGCTCTTTAATATTTCCAGGCATAATCAGGTACTGTCTTCTTATCCTCAGGTTACCTACAAAGCCCTGGTGTTCCTTCAAGTCCCAGGTCACACTTTACTTCCTTTTGGGACACTGCCAACGCCTCTCTGCCAGGTGAATTTTGGTATTGATTTTTTTGAGCTCTCCTTGCATCTTGCACACACCTCCGTAAACATTTCTACTCTTCTGCGGTAACTGCGTATCCACCAAACCCTGTATTTCTTTTCTTTTTTTAATTCATTTTTATTGTTAGACTTATTGGGGTGACATCTCATCTGTTAGCAAGGATTACATAGGTTTCAGGCATACAATTCTACAGTGCATTGTCAACTTGTTGTGTAATAAGTTCACCACCCAGTGTGAGTTCTCTTTCCATCGCTTTATATTTATTTAGCTTCCCCCCCTCCTCTCCCACCCCCTCCCCTTTCTCCCCTCCCTAACCCACTCATCCCCAAATGAACATTAAACTATTGATTGTGTCCATGGGTTATTTGTTTCTTCATTTCTTTTTTTCTTTGCTTTCAGTTTTATATTCCGCATATGAGTGAAGTCATACAGTTCTTTGTTTTTTCTGTCTGGCTTACTTCACTAAGCATGATGATCTCCAGGTCCATCCATGTTGTTGCAAATGGCAATATTTCATCTTTTCTTTCAGCTGAGTGATATTCCATTGTGTATATGTACCACAGCTTCTTTATCCAGTCATCTGTCGCAGGGCACTTTGATTATTTCCATGTTTTGGCCACTGTGAACAGCACTGCGATGAACATTGGGGTACATAAGTCTTTGCGGACAAAGGTTTTCAAATCTTTTGGGTAGATCCCCAGAAGGGGGATTGCTGGGTCAAATGGTAGCTCCATTCCCAATTTTCTGAGGACCCTCCACACTGCCTTCCACAGTGGTTGTACCAGTTTGCACTCCCACCAGCAGTGTGCGAGAGTCCCTTTTTCTCCACACCCTCTCCAGCACTTGTTATTCCTTGTCTTGTTGATAACAACCATTCTCACAGGTGTGAGGTGGTATCTCATTGTGGATTTGATTTGCATTTCCCTGATAGCTAATGAGGATGAGCATTTTTTCATATGTCTGCTGGCCATTTGTATTTCTTCATGGGAGAAGTGTCTGTTTAGTTCTTCTGCCCACTTTTTAATTGGGTTGTTTGTTTTTTTGTTGTTAATTCTTATTAGTTCTTTATATATTTTAGATATTAGACCCTATCTGATGCATTATTTGCAAATATTTTCTCCCATTCAGTTGGCTGTCACTTTGCCTTGTTGATGGTTTCTTTTGCTGTGCAGAAGCTTTTTAGTTTGATATAGTCCCATTCATTTATTTGTGCTTTTACTTCCCTTGCCTTTGAGGTCAGGTTCATGAAGTCTTCCTTGAGTCCTAGGTCTATAAGTTTAGTACAAATGTTTTCTTCTCTACAGATTATTGTTGCAGGTCTGATATGAAGGTCTTTAATCTATTTCAAGTTAATTTTTGTATATGGAGAGAGTTCACAGCTCAAGTTCATTCTTTTGCATATGTTTTTCCAGTTTTCCCAGCACCACCTACTAAAGAGGCTGTCTTTTCCCCATTGTATGTTTTTTGCTCCTTTATTGAAAATTATTGGTCCATAAATTTGTGGGTTTATTTCTGGGTTTTCAGTTCTATTCCATTGGTCTCTATTTCTGTTCTTCTGCCAGTACCAAGCTGTTTTGACTATTAATGCTTTGTAATATAAATTGAAGTCAGGGAATGTAATGCCACCAGCCTTATTCTTTTTATGTAGTATTGCTTTGGCAATTCGAGGTCTTTTATGGTTCCATGTAAATTTACTAATTCTTTTATCTATTTCACGAAAGTATGATTGTGGGATTTTGATTGCTATTGCATTAAATCTGTAGATTGCTTTAGGCAGAATGGTCATTTTAACAATGTTAAATCTTCCTATCCATGAACAGGGGATATTTTTCCACCTCTTAAAGTCTGTTTCAATTTCTTTCAATAGTGTCTTATAGTTTTCCATGTATAAGTCTGTCACATTCTTCGTTAAGTTAATTCCCAGGTATTTCATTCTTTTTGTTCTGATAGCAAAGGGAATTGAGTCCCTCATTTCTTTTTCTGTGGATTCATTGTTTGTATAGGCATGCTGTTGATTTTTTTACATTGATTTTGTATCCTGCAACTTTACTATATTCGTTTATTGTTTCTAATAGTTG
>PVJL010003313.1:66260-161698 GCA_004026885.1 Lyroderma lyra
CTAGAACTTCCAGTACTATATTAAATAGCAGTGGTGACAGGGGGCATCCCTGTCTTGTTCCTGATTTTAGGGGAATAGGCTTCAGCTTTTCCCCATTCAGTATGATGTTAGCCGAGGGCTTGTCATATATGGCCTTTATTATGTTGAGATACTTTCCTTCTATACCTATTTTATTTAGTGTTTTGATCATAAATGGATGCTGTATCTTGTTGAAAGCTTTTTTTGCATCAATTGAAATGACCATATGGTCTTTATCTTTGATTTTGTTTATGTGGTGTAGCACATTGATTGATTTTCGTATGTTGATCCATCCTTGTGCTCCTGGGATGAATCCCACTTGATCTTGATGTATGATCTTTTTGATGCATTGTTGTATTCTGTTTGCTAATAGTTTGTTTAGAATTTTTGCATCTGTGTTCATCAGAGATATTGGTCTATAGTTTTCTTTCTTTGTGTTGTCTTTGCCAGGCTTTGGCATTAGGGTAATGTTGGCCTCATAGAACGAGTTAGGAAGTATTATTTCCTCTTCAATTTTTTGGAAGAGTCTGAGGAGGATAGGTGTTAATTCTTCTTTGAATGCCTGGTAAAACTCTGGTGAAACCATGTGGTCCAGGGCTTTTGCCTTTAGGGAGATTATGGATAGTCATTTTAATCTCTTCACTATCAATTGGTCTATTTAGATTATCCAGTTCTTCTTGGTTCAGTCTAGGTAGGCTATAAGAGTCTAGAAACTGGTTCATTTCTTCTAGGTTGTTAAATTTAGTGGCATAAAGTTCTTCATAATATTTTCTTATAATTCTTTGTATTTCTGTGGTATCAGTGGTAATTTCTCCCCTTTCATTTCTAATTTTGGATATTTGTGTCCTTTCCTTTCGTCCTTGAATAGTCTAGCCAGGGGTTTGTCAATTTTGTTGACTTTCTCAAAGAACCAGCTCTTTGTAATACTAGTTTTTTCTATTGTCCTTCTGTTCTCTAATTGGTTTAGTTCTGCTTTAATTTTTATTATTTCTTTCCTTCTGCTGACTTTGGGTTTTGTCTGCTCTTCTTTTTCTAGTTCTGTAAGATGGGATGTTTAGATGTTTACTTGTGATTTTTCTTGTTTCTTAAGATAGACCTGTAGTGATATCAATTTCCCTCTTACTACCGCTTTCACTGTGTCTCAATAATTCTGATATGTTGTATTTTCATTGTCATTAGTTTCTATATATTTTTTAATCGCATCTTTTATATGTTCTTTTATCCAGTCCTTTTTTAATAAGCTGTTGTTTAATCTCCATGTATATGTGTCTTTCTGCTTTCCTTTTACAGTTGATCTCCAATTTCAAAGCTTTGTGGTCTGAGAATACACTTGGTATGATTTCGATCTTCTTGAATTTGCTGAGGCTACTTTTGTGTCCCAGCATATGGTCTATCCTTGAGAATGTTCCATGTGCACTAAAAAAGAAGGAATAGTCTTTTTTTGCTGGATGAAGTGTCCTGTAAATGTCAATTATGTCCAATTGCTGTAATGTGTCATTTAGAGCTGTTGTTTCCTTATTTATTTTCTGTTTGGATGATCTGTCCATGGCTGTTAGCGGGGTGTTTAAGTCTCCCACAGTGATTGTGTGTTTATCCGTTTCTCCTTTCAAATCTGTTAGGGTTTCTTTGTATATTGTGGTGCATCCTGGTTGGGAGCATATATATTGATTAGTGTAAAATCTTGTTGTTGTTGTATTGTGCCTTTTATCATTATGTAATGTCCATCCTTGTCTTTTACTATCTTTTTTAACCTGAAGTTTATTTCATTAGATATCAGTATGGCAACTCCTGCTTTTCTCTGGTTACCATTTGCCCTGAAGTATTTTTCCCATCCTTTCACTCTGAGTCTGTGTTTGTCCTTATGACTGAGGTGTGTTTCTTGGAGACAGCATATGGATGGGTTCTGTTTTTTAATCCAGTCTGCTACTCCGTCTTTTTATTGGTGAATTCAGTCCATTAACATTTAGAGTGATCGATATGTGAGGATTTCCTGTGGCCATTACTTATTTCTTTGTTTGTTTTTGTTTTATTTTTGTTTCTTGTTGCCCCAACTTTGTTCCATTTTTCCTGATGTTTTGTTTCAGGTTGAAGAGCCTCCTTCAGTATTTCTTGGAGTGCTGGCCTTGTGCTGGCAAATTCCCTCAGCTTCTTTGTGTCTGAGAAGATCTTTATTCCACCTTCATATCTGAAAGATAATTTTGCTGGATAATTTATTCTTGGCTGGAAGTTCCTCTTTTTTAAATTTTTGAATATTGGATTCTACTCCCTCCTGACTTGCAGAGTTTCTGCTGAGAAATCTGATGCCAGTCTGAATAACTCTAAAGGTTATAGTTCTTTTTTCCCTGGCTGCCTTGAGAATTGTCTCTTTGTCTTTAGTTTTGGACATCTTCAGTACCACATGTCTTGGAGAAGATCTGTTAGGGTCCAGGTATCTACAGGACCTGTTTTCTTCTTGAACTTGGGGTTCCAGATCTTTCCATAGGTTTGGAAAGTTCTCATCTACTATTTGTTTGAGTATGCTCTCTGTAGAATGCTCTACCCCTTCTTCTATTCCTATTATCCTGATGTTGTTTTGTCTCATGGAATCAGATAGTTCTTTCAATCCCTTTCGTTCTGTATTCCCTCTATTTCTCTTTCTTAGCTGTTTCCATGGTCTGATCTTTGATATCACTAATTCTTTCCTGCATCTGGTTGGCCTTGTTTCCTATGGCAGTTATTTCATTTCTCACTTCTTTTATTGTATTATTTATCTCTCTCATTTCCATCTCAATCTTCCTTATGTTTTGAATTTCTTTGTTAAATTGTTCCTTTTGTTCATGAAGTTCCTTTTTTATGTCATTCATGTCCTTTTTTATGTTGTTTATGTCAGCCATGGTGCTCTGCCAGTATGTTTTCATTTCTCTCACAGCCTTTAGAATGGCTACTTTAAATTCTCTGTCACTTAATTTGGAAGCTTCTAGGTCTAACAAGCTGTCTTGATAAATTTCCTGTTCTTTCTGAGGAGTTTTAGTTTTTAAGGAATTCATTCTATCTGCTGGGTTCTTCTTCTTTGACATGAGGGCATTATGTTCAGTAGTGCCCAGGAGCCCAGATTGGTACTTTTGTGGTGTCTTGCTGTAGGTCAGACACGAGGTGGTACTGGTGGGTCAAGTTTTAGGAGAGAGAGGGGTTGTTTATTTCTTGTTTCTGGTCTCCTGCTACATTTGGAGGTGGTGCACATGTATCATGCTCCCTCCGCTTCCTGTAGTTAGTTGGTTGGGAAGGTTGTGGGAAGGGGGAGAGGCCAACAAAAGGCACACTGGGGCATCTCCACCTTCTGCCCTATGCTGGGGAAGCTGGGTGATGTGGGCCAAGGCTGCTCCTGCTGGCTAGGGCAAATGGTATCAAATCCGCCTTTCTTCCTGGGCCTGCTTCCATGGCCAAATGTTGGGGCAGAGTCTGCAGGCTCGCACTGCTTTTAGGACCCAGGGGCACACGAGCAGGCGTGCACACAAGTCCAAAGCTGTGGGTCTTACCCTGGGGTAGGAAGGCAGCCGGCCCGCCTCTGCAGCGGGCCTGGAATGGGAGCCACAGCCCCGTGCAGGAGCCATGCCAGCAACCAACCCACCTCTGCAGCGGGCCGGGTACGGGAGCCACAACCCCGTGCAGGAGCTGCGCACACCGTGCAGGCAGCTGGTCTGCCTCCACAGCGGGCTGGAACGGGGAGCAGCAGCCCTGTGTAGGGGCTGTGTGCTGCCCACGCAGCAGTCAGCTCGCCCCCGCAGCAGGCCGGGACCAGGAACCACAGCCCTGTGCAGGAGCTGCGGGCGCCTGCGCTGTGGGTCCCAAGGGAGCCCAGAGCCAAGATGTCGTCTCTGCAGTTCAGAGTCCTCGCTCAGCCCTGCTACCACTCAAGAGTTCCAGAGGCTGGCTCCCAAGGTCTGTCCCCAACTCGCTGCTCCAAATTCCAGCTCCCCAGCCCAGCTCCCCAACGATTCCCACTGTTGCTACGGCTTTTCCTCTTGTCGTCACCTGACTTCCCTCTCCCATGCACTGTAGTCAGCCATGATCAGGTCCTGTTGTGATCTGTCTTTGCTCCCTCACCTCTCTCCTGCTCGCCTCTTTCTCTCCAAACCTTAGGTGTTTACTTGCAATGCGTGGATGTCTCAGCTGCCTTTTTTTGTCACCTAGGGCCCTCTTTTTTGGCTCCTGGGTGGCCGTTCAATTGTGTTTTCTGGGAGAGGCTTTAGGGACCTCCTCTCCAGTTGCCGTCTTGTCTTCCTCCCTGTATTTCTTAAGGCTATTAATGTGCTTTTTAAAAAACCTTGTGTTCCCAATGCTTAGCACACTGAAAAATAGTAGGTGGTCATAAATACTATTGGTAACAGTTATTCATGCATTAAATTTTATCCCTTGAAGATTTTTTTTTTTTCAGTATATTACAATCCAAAACCCAAGCTTCATGCATTCTTCTTATCAAAACCAGCTGTCAAGACAGGGTTCGAAATTCATTTATACTGAAGTATAAATAACTGATAACCATTTATGTCTCCCAAGGGCCTTTCAATTTTAACAGGGATAGAATTCTTAATCTAAAGACAGAAATTTTCTCTTGGTGGAATTTCTGGCTTAATGAGCATCTGGGATTGGTTTTAATTGAGTGTAGGGGTGGGGCATAAGTTTTCTTTGCTCCAAATATATGCCCCATAGACTCTGCCTAAACATGAGAGCAGGCCTGTTACCTCCTGGCTCACGGAATAAACTGACAGGTCAGGTTACGCAGCAAATTTATTTTTGTTTGTATGGCACAGAATAGATCATATGAACTTCACATCTGGTAAACGTTTGCACGTAAAATGTGCATCTGCCAAGAACTGTGGTTTCCTGGTACATCCCAGTGACTCTGAGTCAAGGTCACAAAACCAGCATTGCAAAATTTGGGTAATCTGGAAATGCGTTCTGCTTTTAGTTCTTGAGGAGGTTGCTCTCGTATTCCTTTGAAGACATTGTATATCACCATGTTGGCTTGGGAAAGCACTTGGGTAATCCAGAGTCCATTCAGCTGTTTGTGGGCTCTTCCTACAAGAGCCATCCCACAGCCATGAGAATCATGTCATCAAAAAAAAAAAAAAAACAAAAAACAAAAAAAACCAAAAAATCCCCAAAAAACAAAAAACAAACAAACAAAAAAACTCCACAGAAAGTGATTCCTCATTTGTCTCTGACCCATTTGCACATCTGACAATCTCATCATTCTCATACTAACTTTTAAATCCTGCCTAAGTTAGTTTTGTCACCTTGTTCTGTTATTCATAGAAGTGCAAAACATCCAATTTTTATAAAACTGCACAACCAAAGACACCAAGGAGCACATTGTCCCATAAAAGCAAAGCAAATGAAAGAATGCCATCACAAATATAATTCAAGTTAAATTAATTTAGGAAAATGGGGTTTTCTCAATACAATGTGACTCAAAGCAGACCTGCTGGTTAGACAGGAAGTCTGGTCTGACTTTTTGGTGTCTTGTTTATGTTCTCAACATCTCCAGTGAATTCTGTCCTGAAAAGCCAGATAGCATTTATATATTGAGGAACTGCTTTATTTTGTCCTGTTTTAATTCAAAAAGTAGTTAAAACATTTCATGATAGTTATCTTTTCCTTTGAGGATTATGATAGAGAAGGACAAATACTTATCTCTTGAAAAGTGGAATTATTTAGGAGATGGATCCATGTAAATTAAATGATGGAGAGACATTTGGTAAAAAGTTAACCTTTTTCAAGTTTCTAGGAAGGAATAATATGACATTCCTATCACTGTAGGTGAGGAAATCCAGGTGACTTATTTGGGTCTAGACTTAACTGTAAATGTTTGGGATGTGGCTGTGCTTATTAATAGTTTCAGTACTTTTTATATTGGAGAATAAATTAACCATTGGTAACATTTCTGATGTTGGCTTTCAAAAGTATAATTTGAGACATATGGATTCTTTAAAACATTCTGTTTAGTATGTGCCAATTTTTAGGAAGAGTATTTGAAATAAAGTGAGACAAGGAGATCCCAAACTAGTAGGCATAATACTGATTGTAACTTTTATTAAGTACGAACACCTTAAAAGAGATAAGATGCTGTATTAAATGATTAGTATATTTAAAGTTTAAGGTCATAAATGTATTTCCACATTTCAAAATTTTGCCTCTGGTTCATATTAGGGACACATCCTTTAAAATGAACTTTTCATGTCAGAATTCTCACTAAATTCTTTTATGATGTAGATCTTTTTTTTTTCTTTCTTCATTGAGTACCGTACCTCCAAACAGCATCTCCTTTGGCCAGGAACAAACTGAAGTCACCCAGGTGGCAACCTTTAGGTAGCCAAACACCAGGTCTTTGCTGTCAGGGTAGGTTTTGGTTACCCAAGTACCATAGGTTCCCTCTGTACTTGAGCAGAGAACACTTGAAAGCTTTACATAGCTAAGTTCTCTGCAATAGCACTAAAAGTGAAATTCTGTAAAGGGTTTCAGAAGTTCTGAGTCATTGCCTAACTCAGCAGAAGGTGTCCTGAATCAATGATCAGTCGCTTTAGTAGTTTAGATAGTTTTTTGGTAGCCCAGGGCTGCAAAATAATTTAATGAAATGTCCATTTAGTACAGAGGAAGTTGTTTGCTTCAAAAGGAGCCTGATTGCAAGTTGTTTAATTTTAAAGAAAAATGGAATATTTTAAGGGTTTTGTGGAAGGAAAATTTAAATGGTGGCTTTGAAGGAGTCAGTGGTGTTTAAACAAAATTAGTGGTTAGACTAATCATTTTTAGAATTTTAAGAAAAGGGAAATCACTTTCTGATTTTTTTTTCCTGGAGGGATGAGGATTTTGTCTTTCTTTCCCTGTCTGCTGACTTAAGTATATGTTTAATGTTACAATTTACATTACATGGTATCATACTCAGGGGTCTTGCTATTGGCCATCATTGCCAGTTACAAGGGAGTTAGGAAAAGTGGTTGGTGTGATTTGGTTCCTTAGTTGTGATAGTTAAAGCACTATTTTTTGTTAAATACATTTAAATAATAAAGTTATATAGAAGGGGGTACTGTCCAGCCATAATATTTCAGCTTGGTTGTTCAAATGAAACCTAATATGTCATTGTTTTCATCAAATGGCTTATATTGATTTTTTTTTCTTTTTCCAGTGGGGGACATAGTAAAGGGAGAAATGTCAGGAAAACAACTCATAGTGTCACGGTTTTTATGTTTTGAGTCAGTCAAACATGCTGATTCTGAGGGACACAATCCTTTTTTGGGGGTATTAAATATAATTTTTTTATGTCTTCCATGTTTCAAAGAGATTGAGACTTGTTAACTAGCAATCACTTATTGAAAGAAGGCATTTCGATACCAGAATGGAAAATTTTAAAATAATCTCTATTTTTATTTTAATTGTGTCTAACACAAAATATTGACTGTAATAGTATATACTTTTGCTTAACAATTGTAAATCTATGTAATAAATAATGGAGTTCAGTTACATATAGTGACATGGCTTCTTCATTAACATCTGAAATTATTGTGCATTGACTATGTCAAGAACTATGAAGAGTATGAGGTTTTACACTATTGCAGTCTAAGAAGTGAGTCTGCCAGATTTAGGCTGGCAGACAGGAGACTCTTGAATCAAAGACAAAGGACTTTATTATTCCCAGCACAGCAGAGAACATCAGCTTCTATTTGCCTTGGTTTCTCCTGTTCCCCACATTCCATGAGGTTAACGTGGAGGGACCCCGGTAGATGATGCATACACAGTGGGTTATGGCCCAGCTGAAGGAATTCTGAGCTTAGAAAATCCTTTTTGTAAAAAAGGTGCTAACAAACTTGTCCAACTTTGTACAGGAGAAAGATATCTTTATTATACTAGTCAGGAAACCAATCTGCCCTCAGCCCAGGAGGGAGACACGTTCTATCTCCAAGGCTTTCTGTCTCCCAGCAGTCTGGGACAAAAGCTGATTCAAGAGGCACAGAAACATGAGGCAGAATTGTCTTCCAATGCTTTACAGTTGAAAAATCAATTAAAATGTAAAATTTTAATATATATTGCATATTAGTTATAACTCTTATTAGGTGGGAATGTTTGTGGTGATTGTCAAGAGGAACCATGGTACATTTTCTTACTCTGGCAATAACTAATGGTACCCCATTTCTGAGCATCTTTGATTGAAAGATAGTTTATCTTGAAGGAATTATGCTAATGCAGTTTTACACTGATTAAAATTTTTATATGGCTTTTTAAATTAGAATTATCCCTTCTTCTTTGAAAAACCAATGTTAATAACTCCATTTATAATCAGAAATCATTTACTGGTGGCCTCCAGAAAATTTTCATGTGCCCTTTTTGCAGGATATATAGAAAATGATGTAAGTTTGGTACCTAAATTCTTGGAAGAATTTCATATAATTTTTATTTTTAAAATTTAATGATTCAGTTATTTAAAAAAACAAATAACGAATTAGTATTTCTGTGAGAAATGTTGTAGATTCTATAAAGAATGAAGAGCATTATTTATGGATCCAAATAAAGCATGAATAAAATTATGAAATAAGAACGTACCGGCCTTTTTCTCATAATTGCCTTCATGGAGGACACTTTTACTCTTCAGTGCAAAGGGAAAGATTAAATCAAGGCAGTAATTTAAAAAGTAAAGAAAAAGTGTAGAAGAAAAGAAACTTGTTATCATCCTCCCTTCTACTAATATTACTGTCAGTTACTGTCAGTCTTTCTTCAAATGAACACAACTAATACATAGACTGATTTTCCTGGGAAGTAGTATTGGTAGGACTACTGTTTATCTCAGGAGTGACTAGCCCAAACATTGCTTAGCCAGGGATTACAAAAGTGTTTTTTTTTTTTCTTTTTAAAATTCTGAATAGAACAAGGGTATCTCTTCCCTCAATATATGTATTTTCTCAGAAGCATTTAACATAAATACACCAACCACTTACGTGAGATCTCTTTGATATGAGAGCAAAAATGTAAAGGATGGGAAAAGTAATGGACATCGATTTACTCCACTCACCTACCATCACCAGAGTCATCATGTAGGCTTAATATTTTGGAATCTAGTAGCTCTGATCTGTGTGATCCACTTTGAATTTCTCCTAGTGTTCCTTGGGACTCCCTTTTTTGAAGAACATCTTAAAATGAATGAAAATATGTCTGATTGACAATCACAGGAAAATCCTATAGGCTGAAAGCCAAATAATTTTTTTGTACATGATTTTTTTCTGAACCTTAAATGGAACCAGATGAATTTTCTTTCAGTGCAATTCTACTCAAGTGATTTAAATGAATGATTTGTCTTCTAATGGGAAATCTGCATTTCATCATAGAGATGGATTACATGCCTTAAACATTACTTCCTAGAGAAGCCGTATCTCTTTTCCATTATATTCTTTAAAAGTAATAAAGACTCAGAGTATGTAACACTTTCATTATAGACATGAGATCTTAGAGCTTTGTGGATGTATGGTTTGAGAAATGTGACACGCATAACCACCATTATTATGTGAATGAGGGGAGTATAATAAAAATTGTCATAGACAACATTATATAATGTTTTCCAATTAGTTCATGAAATCAGAATAAAATAGAAGGAAAACACTTTTAATTTTAAAAAGGCTCTGTTGTTTATGGCCAAATAATAAAAAGCAAATATAAGCCATGAAATTGAGTTTGGTAGTTTTCTTTATTTGGGTTTCAATTATTTTTTTGAATGATCAGATCTGCTATTTCAAGAACATTTGAATCGAAATAGAAGCACAGTCCCAGAAGTATTGATAGTAAGAATAGAGTTTATGTCAAGTCTGAAACAGAAAGAGCAAGCAACAAATTCAACTCTTTGTAATATTTAAACAAACTAATGCTTTTTACCTTATTGCCTTATTTTTGGGCAAAGGATTATGAACATGATGGTTGATTCTGAAATCTAAGACTTCTAAAGTTCAAATGCAGTTTCACATAGGAAGGTCTTCCAATTGCCAGGCCTTGAGGCAAGCCTCTATTGATTAAGTATGTGATTTTCAGTGGAGATGATTTAGTCAGCTGACCAAGTCTAGGAACGTTTTTGGTTGTCGCAATTGGAAGGGAGTACTACTGGCATCTAGTGGGTAGAGGCCAGAGATGCGCCGCAAACATTTTAATACACACAGGACAGACTCCATGATAAAGACTTATCTGGTCCTAAAAATCAGGAGTTGAGAAAACTTGGACTAAATACACAGTAGTGCACTTAATGCATAAAGAAGAAATAAGCCAGACAGAAAAAACCAGGAGCCATATGACTTTATTCATATGTGGAATATAAAACTGAAAGCAACAAAGAAACAAAAACTCATGGACACAGTCAATAGTTTTAGTGGTTACCTGAGGCCAAAGGTGGAGGGAGGTGGGAGAGAAGGGAGGGGGAGTCAAATACATGGTGATGGAAAGAGAACTGATGCTGGGTGGTGAGCACAGAATGCAACACATAGACAACATACTGTAGAATGGTACACCTGGAACCTGTGTAATTTTTACTAATCAATGTTACTCCAATAAATTTAATAAAAAACGTATCAATTTACATGAGGCAGACTTTTGCCTCAAGAGCAGCATTGAATTGTATAGTGGAAATCAGGGGTCATATGGTGTCAGAAAGGACTTTGCTAACATTTCTGGCTCTGCCTTTGTGTGACCAACTTCCTTTAAATCTCAGTCTCACTGTGTATTGTTAAAATAGAACTAATAGTGTAATTTCTACTTTAAAGGCTTGGACTGAAAGAAATAATGTATATAATTGCTTAATTCATTGCCTGGTTCATATAGAATCTCAATAAAATTTAGCTATTATTCAGGGTAATGTCAGGAAGACCCTAATAGCAATTAGAACTATCTTAAGACGGATGGTTTGTTTAGGGGGCAGTAAATTTCCTGTTCTCGGATGAATTCAAACAGAGTGTGGACAACATCTTGTGTTTCTTCCAACTCTATAATTTTTTGAATAGCATTCCATATTTCTCAGTTATACAAAACCATTCCTAAATAAAACATAATGTGACTGATGGTTTTTCTAGAGTCTTTAGTAACTAAGAAATTTTAGGCAAGATTGATATCAAGGAGCATGCATGACATTGATATGGTTCAATGACATTGAACTTGATTTGTGTTTTGATACTAAGACATTGAGTCTAACTTTTTTGCATATGCGTTCCCTTAGTTGCCTCTGTTAGCCGATGTTAGTTATTTGCTTGGATTCCTCCCAGGTTATTTGCACATCTATTGAGTACCTGTTGCCTAATACAAGTCATGGCTGGATAGTTATTTATCTCTCCATCTAACATGACATTTATTGAGCACAACTGTATGCCAGGTGCCATGCAATGTGTTATACATGTATTATATTGCTTGGCAGACAGGCAGGCAATAAGTGTTCATCGAATTAATAAATGAACAAGTATATTAACAGTAAAAGCAGTATTAGTCGAACTCCAACTATGTATTAAGTAGGAATGGTGTTATTATTAAAAATAAAAAAATATTTAAAATACATCTTCATCCCATCCTCTAAAAGCTGTTAGTTTTGTTGGAGAAACAGAATGTATTTGTAATAAAGTTATCAACATAGTTAACTAATTTAATTAAAATGGATAATACATCTTCATAATATCTCATTACTCATCAAGTACTCAATAAATAAATATTAGGTATTCAGTAAATCAGATACTCAGTGTCCAAAGAAATTGTGCAAAGTGTTATTCAGTGAATAGATTAGCAAAATTTTATTGCAGCAAGTCAGCTGCTTGACAAAATGCTATCTTAACTGTAATGAAATGGAATTTATCCTGATGATATCACAAAGAATACATAATGCTTCACTAAAGCAGTAGATGTTTTATTGCAATTTTTGCTTAGTAAATTTTTGTCAAATCAGTTTTCTTTATTTTAAATAATTTTACTTTGTAACAGCTTTCATCACTTTGGCTTTGCATTACTCTGCCCAGGTAATGTGGCTTTTCAATGCAAAATTATAAGGGGGAATAGATTTTTTCTAATAGTAAAATGTCAGTTTCATGACCCTGGTACTAACCTAATCGTGGATTGAGCCAATCACTTGGAGTATTTAAATACAAACTTAAACCAGTTTAATTTTTTTTCTTCCTGTTTTATGTGGATAGATATTTTTATAGTATAGATCAAGGAATGGGTATCTTTTTATTTGGGGATACAGAATTTTTAATACTTTCTGTGGCATGCCACAGCATGTGAAACCCTTGAGCTGTGTCATTATGACATTTGGGAATCATGACAGTGAGATGAGTAGGATTAGCCTCCTATATCTGTAGATACATTTGGTCTCCAGCTCTCAGAGGGACCCTGTAACTAGGGGGATCATACAACTCATGTTGCAAGTTGGGACTAGAGTGGGATGATTCTGCTCAGTGTGAGGAGCAGGTGGTGTTTTCTTGAGGTTCCTGTGATACTGCCTGTGGATAGAAACCTTCTTGTTTAAGACGTGGGCTGACTCCTAAAGGCTGCCTCTAGAACAATGACATTAAACCCTGTCCTACTTACGGGAGGCAGCATGGATTGAGAAGAACACTGTCTCGGGAACCAGTGAACCCAGGTTTTGGTAATGGCTTTGTCACTGCATTTAATATTGATTGGTTAGAATACTTAACCTCATTAAGCTCTGTCTTCTTACCTGTTAATGAAATGGAGTGAGAAGGACTTTTGGGTAACTTTCAGTCATTTTGTGCATTCTTCTTAGTGGCCGTGTCCTTTGCTTTTCTCTTTATAGGGGGTTTCTTGGGGTTTCTTGTTCACCAGATGTATTTGATGCATACTCTTCTGAGTCTCTGAGAATACGCAGTCCTTGATTGTCACTGCTGTAGAACCCACAGTTGAGCCGGGTCTCTTCTAACCTCGTGTTAAGTTAACTGAGAGAAAGCTGTGACTTAATTAGTTGTTTGGCTTCAAATGCCCCAATAGTGAAACCCCACCAAATGGAGTCACCTGCATTTACTGGTCCAATTGTCCCAAAAGAGGACACCATTCAATGAAACTCATATAGTATCCATTCATAGAAATCTTACTTTAGTTAAAGTTAACATCATATTCCCATCACATTTGAGAGTATTACTCTCCAACACTATTTATTTTGAAACATAATATATTTTATAATTAGCACTCAAACTCTACACATTAAAAAGTTTCTTAAAACTATGAACTAACCATATTTTTGTAACAACTGACACATTCGGAGGAGGATATTTATAGCACTGAATATAATATCTTTGCTTAATATAGAAAATATTTGTAAGTTTCTTTGGGATATGTGGTTAGGACTCACCTTTCAAATATACAAATTTATTTTCCCATGTATTTAATTTTCAGAAAGAAATTACTATGTAATTGTTTTATTTTAAAAATATGAAAGCTGTTCAGGCAAAACGTTTTATAAAATTTTTTCATCGTTTGGACATGGAAACAGGTGTGGAAAAATCCAGCACAGCCCTCATATGTGAAGAAATTTTGGCTTGGGTAAGAAAACACATGTCTAGGAAATAAAGCTCCAAGATTTCACAGGTGGTTAAGGGTGGGAACTGAACTGCAATCTCCTTGTAGTCGGAGTGTGAATAATGCTGACTTAGCATTGGCTTCATCCCACGCTGGAGCCTCAGCTGTGGGGCCTGACCATAATCAGGAGGCTCTTTGATGATTCCAATGGGAATTATTTGGAGAAAAGAGAGAGAAGGAGAGAGAATGGGATTCTCCGCGCCTCTTTCAAGGTTTTCTAGTGTGGATTGGGCTTTAAAAGACATCCTTGACCAAAAAGGATATATATGTATGTGTGAGCAGGGGATGGATATCTTTTTGCTGTTTTTAGATTTTGTTTTACCACCTTTTGGGCTCTAACTGGGTCACAACTTCAGAGCTAAAATATGATATTTCTAAAAACAAAATCTTCTCCAAAAATAATAGTTAGTCTTCTATGTGGAGTTGGATGATATCTGGGGTGGCTTGGTTGGTTGTTTGGAACTCGGCCACTAGTGTGGCAATAGGTCTCATGTGCCCGTTGACTTTGTAGCATTCCACAACCGTGTCTGTACACTTTGTCCTAGCTGATCATTCCGTTGATGTATGACCCCAAAAGAAGTAATCTCAGAAAGTGCAGATGGATTGGCATAAATCTATCACTGTTATGAAAAAAATAAAACTAAATCTCTTACCTGTAGTGGGTGTGCCAGCAAAATAAAGCACATGTGGCTTAGGCAATTAATGGGTTTAAACTCTGCCCTGTAGGAACTCAAAGCTAGTCAGGCATCTAGGACACACACACACACACACACACACACACACACACACACACACACACACACACGCGCACACACACACGCACACACATGCACACACACGCACACGCACACACACACACACACATTACAGGAAAATGACAAATGCTTGCTTTCCATTTGCAGATAATGCACTGTGGGTATTGAGGAAAGGATGATTCTTTTCAACTATAGCCATTAGTTGTTTTTCCACTCATATTTTTACAAATTCTGATGTTAAAAATTTAAGGAGAAGGGAAGAAAAAAGTTATTTATTGCATTCTTACAATGGGTGACAGACTTTATAAGGTGATTTTATTTCATTTCATTTAGCATTCACAACAACCCTTCAAGGGAGAGAGAGGGTAGATTTATTCCTGATTTTGGAAAGGAGAAAAGTAAGATTCAGAGAGTTTAAGAAACTTGTTTTAAGTTACAAAGCAAGTAGTAGATTGAGAATTTAAATCTGTTTTAAATGAAAGCTGATACTTTTTCATCTGTGCTATGGTTTCTAGAAGTATGTGCCTAGATTTGGGAAAGTCTCCAAAAATGTTTCCATATTTGTCAGTAGGTAATTGCAATGCCAAGTTAGGATGGTGGACACTTCTGTAGATAAAGGGTGTGGGTCAGGAGTTGGGGCACCCAAAGAGAGTACAGGTATAGTGTAAGTGGTAGCATTAGTCTTTGAAAACTAGGAATGTGGGATAAGTGAGTATGTAGGAGGCGTTAGAGGCCGCTCAAATTCTCAGAGTACCCCAGAGCTGGACAAGTGTTTATACCCAATACCTCACTGGTAAGAAACCTCTCTCTAAGAACCTCTGAAAACTGGCGAGAGACAAGGTTTACATTCAGCAATGGATGTCTGTGTATATGTCCCTCCATCCCCCATTTTTTGAATTTGTAATACGTGAAAGCACTCTGAAACATATTGGGAGAAAGGGAAAATTCAGATAAATTTTTCTGTCCTTAAGAAACTCATGTTTTGATGGGGGAGGGTGGACATATATACAAGCAGTTATTATATCAGTGGTCCTCTGAAGTTTTGATGAGAGAGAATTCTAATTTGTGCTCAGAGTGGAAAAGATATCATCATGGGAAGTACCACAAGGGTCATGATGTTTAGCAGGAAGGGACACTGATATTCTTGATGGATAGGTGGGGACCATATCAACAGTGGGCTTGTTTGAGAAGGAGCTAGAACTGTGTCCTGAAGGCTGCAGGAAGTCATTAAAGGACTTAGATTTTAAAAAATTACAGAATATTTTGGACAAATAGAAAAACAACATAAAACGTCGCTGAACCAATCACCCATACTTATTTGCTTCAGATAGTTCTGTCTTTTTAAAAGTAATAGTGTTGCAGATAAACAACTAAAGATCTACCGCCATGACTTTTTTCATCTCTTCAAACCCAGAAATAATCACTGTCTGAAGGTTGCTGTGTATTATTCCAACATATACATTTGCACTTTTACTATATATGTATGTACCCCCAACAACATGTTACTATTTTGTAAATTTAAACATTTGTATCAATGCCATCATACTATTTATTTCTTCCTGTAACTTACTGTTTTTCCTTAACATTATATTGCTACACGTGACTCTCGAACATCGATTTTTACTGTCTAGAAATAGCTAGGGTTTATTTACTCTAATTGATGGATGGTTAGCTGTTGCCTTTTTTTGTTTGTTTGTTTTTGGTTATGAATAATACTGAAGTGATATATATGTCTCCTGTGTACATAGGTGTATTTTTCAGAGTGTACTCCTTTAAATAGAACCATGAGATTGTAGCATGTGTTTATTTGAACTTTACTAAGCATTATAAATAGTTCTTCAAAGTGGCTATGCCAGTGCATTTGCTTTAGGAGCATACAGTCCTATTTTAAAAGATGAGTTTTAAAGTTTTGCTTTACATCTTTAGAACTTTAGTCCATCTTTGGTATATGGTGTAAATAAAGGTACAATTTTAACTATATTTCCCCTCTATATGATGACCAATGATCACAGCCATTTATATAATAGTCCATCTCTTTGCATTCATTTATGTCACTTCTCTCTTAAGTCTTCCCATAATAGGTGGGTTTGTTTCTAGGATCTTTATTCAGACTCACTGTTCTAATCTTTTGTCAATACTAAAAATTTTAAATTACTATAGTTTTTAAATAAAATTTGATATCTGGTAGTATAAATCTGTTCCTCCTAATTTTTCTTCCTCAAAATTATCTTGGCTAATTTTGACCTGTTTTCCTTCCATTTGAAGTTTGTGACCAGCTTATCAAGTTCCACACCCACACTGAAACACAAAACACCAGGTGTGATGAGAAGTGCATTGAATACATAAGTTAATTTGAGGGAGAGTGTTTCACCTTTATAATATTGTCTTGCCATATGCATACATTTATTTTTCATGTATTTAGAAACTTTTTGTCCTTCAAATCCAATTTTGTTTTATTCACCCTAGACATGCCATTGCTTTTATTGCCATTGTGTTTAATGTCTTCAAAAATACATTTTTTTTTAATTTCTTGCTGCTAGAATAAAGGAATGGTATTTAATTTTTAAAAGCTTAGTTTTTAACAGATATCACCCCAAAAAGTCTAACAATAAAAATGAATTTAAAAAAAAGCTTAGTTTTGAGTGCAACAATTTCGGTGGAATCTGTTAATATTTTTATGTACACTTTTTAATTTAGACAATTACCCCTATTGATTTTTTATTTCTTTATCAATCTTATACCTTACTTTGTCTTATTTTCTTAGCTAGAGTGTCTATTACAGTGCTAAACAGAAGTGGCATTTGCAGGCATTCTTGTATTATTTCTGGCTTTAGTCATAGAGAATTCTTCTAACATTTCACCATTAATTGTTACATATTTTAAAGGTTTTTGGTTATATCCATTTAAAAGTTATCTTTTTATTTTGAAATACTGAATGGGTGTTACTTATCTCAAAATAATGAGTGAGTGCTTAAATTATTAAATGTTCCTTCTGCATCTGTGTCGGCAGTGTGGGTGGGTATGAGATGATCAAGGCCCAGCCTACGAGAGAAATAGTGGATGTAGAGCAAAAAGAATCTCTAGGATTATGTGAATTGTGAGAGAGGATGGATAGCAAAAATCTTTTGGAAGATACTCAGTTCTGATTTAGGGGAAATGGGGAACTGGCAGAGTCAGTACTTGAAAAGGGGATAGAAAGAGGATAGTAATGTTTTAGGAGTAGATTTCGATCTCACTTTATTTAAGATTTGTTGAAACTGGGATGGATGTTGGCTATTTACAAGTTGATGTTCAGAAGACTTTTGGGTATAATTATTTAAAATGGACTCCAATGAAAGCGTTAAGTATGTCTGGAGATATAAAACATTGTGATTTAATGGTATCCAAATGGTAGATAAAGCTGTAGGGGAGCAGGAGGTATCCTAGTGAGACTCTGCAGAAATAAGAAGAGCAGAGGCTCTGGTTAAATCCCTGGAAACTAAACACATAAAGGACAGTAGGAAGGACGCTCAGAGAAGCCTGGACATGAGTTACTCCCAGGGAGACTGGCGTCCAGAAGCTTTAGGAAGAAAGTTTCACTTAAAAAAAAAGCCACCTGTATGAGCCAAATGCAAGGAAACTAAGAAAGGTGGTCAGAAAGAGCTGATTTACTTGCACTAATGAGGAGGTCATAGGCGCCCTGCACAGGAGCAGTGCCAGCAGCATGCCAGTGAGACGGTGGCTGCAGCGGGCGGAAGCTTCAGCAGGAGGTGAGGAGGTAGAGGAAAGCACAGGGACACTTCTCCCCATGAGGCTTGGCTGTGAAGGGCAGGGGGGACACGAACACGCAAGTCAAAGAGTCGAGGGCAGAACGCTGCTTTAAGAATTATTAGGTTTCCCAGTTTGGGAATTGCCCTATACGTTAAGCATGGACCGTTACACTTGAGTTAAATGTGACTGTGAGATAGCGGATGTGGTGACAAGCTGCTCACGTATGACTGCACAGCTTTACTTCAGAGCTGATTATTCATGCACGTATTTGCCTGCCTTTCGGCTCTTTCTACTTGTATCTAGAAGTGTGGGGTCAGGCAAAAGAATTTCATGTGAAGCAAATTCCAAGGCTGGAGCCAATTTCTATATAATTATGAAGTCCCTGAATAAGGGCAAAATCTTTGAAAAATCTAAAACATAGAACAAAAATATTTTTAAATCATTACTATAAATATTTTTTTTCGTGTCTTATTGGTTGCCTAACAACAATATGCCAGTGATGAAATGGATCTCTAATTTGGAAACAAAAATCTAAATGAGAAAAAGAGTAGCCTTGCCTGTTTGGGATAGGATGTTGAGTCTATTTTGGTTATCATGATTCAGTAAAAGCCATTAAACCCACAGGCTCTGCTAGTCTGTAACAGAGGAAGTCCTTGTCCCTGTTCTTGCTCCAACATTGCAGTCAGAGGACAATCGTAGTCTAGGTTTTATTTATTCTGGCACAACTTCGTTCATTGGCTTTGCTTCCAATTTAAATGATATCTTTGCCCGGTGAAGTTGGTGATGATGAAAGAAATTTAAAAATACGTGTTTAATTCCGTGAGATGCTTTCCATGCGTTCAGCTATCATTTGAAAATTCATGGTAGGATGGGTGAATTTTGTCAGGTGCAGTATTTATTTGTATAGTTGAAATTATCCAAAATTGTCGATGTAAGTTGGGCTGCAAAAAACCAGTCCATAGCTTCCATGGGAACATGATTTAATCCCACGTATGAAAACCCATTTTGTTTTTTTTTTCCTCCTTTATCATGGACCTTGAGTCTCTGCAATGTTTTTCCTGAATTCTCTCTCCAAGAAAAAAACAACCAGGTTTCCAGTTAGACAAATATTCATATTTTGTCCACTAAAGATGAATTCCATGGGGCATTTTTATTTAGGGAGAAAAACAAGGGTCAAATTCTAAATTTTTTCCTATTTAGGTACTACTATACATTTTTGTTGTTTTTGCTTTGTATTTTTAAATACTTTGGCCAACCTACAGTCACAGTTATTCCAAGTTACCTTAAATTACTGCATATTTGTAATATTCTTGCCATGTGGTATCTAGCTAATTTAGAAATCTTTCATGAAAGAGCTGTGACATTTTTTTTCATTTTTATTTTTTCCCATGCCTACCCAAAACCTGACACAAGTGTTTCTTGGTAAAGTTTACTGAGTTAAGGACGCAACAAATACTTCAGTCCCTTCTGCGGGCTCAGCTTCATTAAGGACTCTGTGGAACGCAAAAGACATACATAAGATACTTTCTTGTTTGTGATTAGGGATCTGGGGAGGGTAAAGAATAAAATGTAAGTGCTTGCTGCTGTTTGACCTCACATAAACCGAGTTTTACTATGTATCTTTACAACAGTTCTGGGAGGGCTGTGGTATTACACTAATTTTTCCAGGTGAAGAAACTGTGGCTCAGCAAAGTTCAAACACTTGCCCAGGCTAGTGATTTACGGACCAGAGTTAGAATGCTAGTCCTGCACTGACAAGTACCTTTACTAGATGGAGAGACAATTCTATACAGAAAACAGTGAGTGAAGTAGTAAATGTTATTGGTTGTAAGGAGTTCAGACAATGAAAGGTTATGTGATGGGAGTAATTATGGATAATGCAAATGAAAGCACTATTTACTACATCATAAACTCTGTATAGTATATCTAATCATTACTACATATTTGCATTTTATCCACTGGAATAAAATATCTTGGCGCTTAGACTAGCTTCTTAAATGTCTGTGATTTGTTTTTTTTAAAAAGCAGGGTACATGAGTTTGTGTTTCTTACCTGAGAGTAAGTGGGGAGGGGATTGAGGAGGAGAGAGGGGCACCGAATATATGGGGACAGAGAACTGACCCTGGGTGGCGAGCATACAATGCAATACCTAGACAGTGTATTATGGAACTGTACACCTGGAACCTATGTCATTTTTACCAACCAATTTCACTCCAATAGATTTAACAATAAAAGGAAAACAAAAAACAAACAAAATAGCAGGGGACACAATGGTTATATAAATAACCATTTATATACACGGTTACAAAATAATTATACTTTGTGTAAGAAAAAATGTGATTTGATTTTGCTGATTATCATGGATTCGCAGAACGTCCAACTTGGTTAACCCTTTTATTTTTATAGAAAAGAGCCAAATCCCAGACATCAGTCCCAGCTGATGTTTTTTCTTTCCTCTTGTACTTGAAATTCATCTGTCAGAAGAATCAGGCTGCATACAGTTGTCCAACACCCAGTCTAATAGTCTTTAAGCCACATAACATTTTTACTCCTTGATTTGTAGCAGATGGATGCATATCATCAATGGATAAAATAATTCTAATAATTTTTTAGTATATATATTTGTTTTTTCATGCTTCAATTAGCTATCATAGAAATCTTACTCTAGAAGCCATACATTGCACATACTCGTGTAAAGTATTCTTAGAGATCACTGAAAACTTTACATTATTAAATGTGGTGATAATAATGCTTCCTATTTATTCTTTGTCTATTTTTTTTTCTTGATATTTTGTTTCTTTGTCAATCACTCCACACTTTGGTTTTTCTATAGGTCTTCTCTTGTGTTCCATATAAGTGCTATACATTTTTATTTTCCATGATTAGTTGTTTGCCTTGAGGGGGAAAAGTTAAAATTTTGAAAAGATAATTATAATCATTATTCTACTTATATACCAAGTCGTTATCAGTGTGTCATTTGTCTAACAAATCAAGAATTTCTCCTGTAAACATCAGAGTAGGAAGAGTTGCTTTATTTGTAGCAAAACTATGGTATAAAATCATCACTTGTTAAGTGGTTTATAATCATTATAGTAATATTAGTATTTTGGGAGGGGCTCTGTTCCTGACTAGCAAGTAACATTAAATAATGGTCAAATCTCAATAGCAATCATAAAACCATGATAATTCAAAGCAGAAAATTATCCAAATCTTTAATAATGAACTTATGTACACAGTACATATCCATTATATGAGCCCTCAGGCTACCATCAAGCATTCCTAGGAAACTCCAGGGTATCATAGCTACAGTTTGAATATCAATAATGTTAATAAAATGCTTAGCACTAATTTTATTGTTCCTCTTCGAATTAAGAATGATTTAGGAGTAATTATTCAGGTTAGACCAAGTCTCTTCAACGCTTTGGGAAATTTGAATTTGTGCCATCTTTTTCTCCATTGCTCCTTTGACAATTTCACAGTCTTTGAAACTCATCAAACTTGGTTCAAAATACAAGAAAAATAACTACTCCTATAACATTGTGGTTAGAATAGCTGGTCTTAATATAACCATTCATTGGGTTTTGATAAAAGTGGTACACATTGAGGTATTTTATTAATTAGGCAGCTTTAAATTAGTTTAATTTGAAATTAGAGACTGCAAGAGGGGGACAAGTTAATGAAGAAAAATAAGTAGTTTTAAGAGAATGCTCCAGTGAAGTAATATTTGTGAAATAAAAGGTGGGGTGGGGAGGGAAATTATACTATTTATTAGGTTTATTGGATATACATTTAAGTTATATTTGACTAATTTGTTAGGATAGAAACATTAAAAACCAGATGAGTTTCTTTTTAATAGAGGTAAATTTTCAATATGGTGTTATCTTCGCTGCAGCGACTGTGTACTTATATTGCTGTCATGCTAGCTCTGTGAATAGGCTATTAGCCACTCCTAGGAATTCTGTTTGTGACATATTTTTCAGCAAATCTGGATGTAAAGTAAGAAAAGCATTTAAAATAAGAAAAAGACAAACAAATGGGTTTACTATTTATCTCAGAAAAGAAATTTAGAGTAGAAACTGTGTGCTGGATACAAATTCTTGGTTGATTATATGTGTTTCTCCCACTGTGTGGCTTGTACTTCTTTATTTTTATATCTTTTTTTCTTTGAATGCTTAAGAAACTAAAGCAAAGACAACCACCATGCTACTATCAGATCCACTGAATTTTTTTAAAGGGTAAATAACATCTAAGGTCCAACCCACATTCAGATTCTTCTGTCTCAAAAATACCTATGTACAGTTTGTCGTTTAAGTCAGGATCCCAACAGAGTCCACAATGGAATTTAACTACTGTGTCTCTTAAGTCCCTTTACTTTTGTTTTCATGCTATTTATTTATGATTTGTACAGTTTTTCACTTTCAATATTTCACTGATTTTATCTTCTTGGTATCATTTAATATATTCCCAAATTTCTTGTAGTTAGGTAGATAGAGACTTAAGTAGGTTCTGGTTTACTTTTTATTGGCCCAAAATAATTAATAGGTGAAAATGTGCTTTTTCTATTATGTCATGTCAGGAAGAACATGTCTTCTTTTACTTCAATGATGTTAAGGTTGAAGACTGGGTTCGGCTCTAGCAAAGCCTAAGGCGGTTGTCCTACCTAATAACTATCCAATCTTTCACCTAATAATATTAGCATTGTGATCCTTGCCTGGATCCATTATTTCAGGGGTTAAAAACATGATTTTTCTAATTCTGTTCTTCTGGCATTTATTGACTGTTGCCTCATCAACTGTTTTATTATCCTGAAATATCATCCATGCAGGAAAGGGGTAAATGCTTGATTCTCTTTCTTTGCACTCCAGCAGCCTCCAAGCGTGACTGATGGTGTTTTTTATATTTATCATTAGGAACTCATCAATGTAGAAAATTGTTATGTTTTAATTCATTAGAGTTATTATTTTTAATGATTAGATAGTTTCATCTTTGGCCAATAGGAGTCCTTCACCTCAGCTCTTGGGTCCTTTTAATATAATCCCAGGAGCTCTTGGGATTTTGCTTGTTTTCAGAAGGGCAAGATTTCTCTTTCTCGTATTTCTTGTACCCCGGATCTGGGATTGGCCACTTTCCCAAAAGCCCTGGTTCATTTTATGTATATTTTGAAACCACATCCGGGGTGCCAGAGTTGTTTATTGATGATTTTATTCATATCACTTGAACATAAATTGCTCATTTCCACCTTTTTTCTTTTACCCTAGCTCCTCTTTTTCTATGCCAATTAGTGTTTGTATTATCTTGTATTGCTGTTTAACTTTGCATAGACTTACATTTTATTTTTCTAAGTAGACAAACAAGGCACATTTAGAATTAGAACTCACATCTCATCACTTGCTACCCAGCATTCTTTTTGTGAAACACGGATAATTGCAAGCTTAGGTGGTTGGAGAACAGTTTGATCTGAGTTAGATGTTTAAAATTTTATTAACTTTTCCTTTGGGAATTGATACCTTTACTTTTCTCATAATTTCTCCTCAAAATTAGAGTTGAGTTAAGGAAAAAAATTAGATCAAAATAGATTAATAAGTGGAATTTAAGGATAGAAAAAAAGGCTTCCTTTTCAAAAATAGCTTAAAACCACCAACGGAATCCCATGGCCTGATTTCAGTGGACTTACTGGCAAAGACAAATAAAATACACTGAACTCCATGTTCCTTGGCTATCTTTTATTGATCTCATTTTGAATGATTGCACAGATAAGTATATTCTTTGGTTACTTGAATATTTAGAGGCTGCTATGGGCAGATAGGTTTTAAATCACTTCACTAAGTTATGGATAACCCAGTTGTGGCATTTCACTTTGTCTTGTGTGGCTTTAAATGAATACTTAGTGACATGGTCCACAAAAGAATCAGGAAGCAGTTGTCCATTCTGCAGGATGAAAGTAAACTTTGTGATGTGGAAAACAATAGTTTATTTGAATCTGTTAACCTGTCTATAAAATGGGGATTTAGCATTACCTGTCTGCCTATCATGCTAGAATATTTAGACAAATATGATGACAAATATCAATTGTTGAGTTTGCCATCAATTGTTTTTAAACACAATCAAGGTGATATTGATCAATTACATATTTTGGGGGGCATTGTTTGACCTATAAAATTCCAAAAGTCATTGTTTCAATAACTCAAACCAAACTCATTAATACATACATAGATACATGAATTAACTGTCAATTCTTTAACCAGTGTGCCAGAATTTTACCCTTCTAGATTCTCTCTGTCCCAGTTCATGTTTGCTTCTATGACCTTATTCTCAGAAATGCAGAGCATCATAGATGTGGGTGGGGGTATGTGCACGAGTGTGTGTGCGCCTATGCATAAAAGCCTGCAGGCTAGAATTTCAGTTTTCCCATCTTTTCCTGTTTTGCAATTTAGTTCAAAGACAAATAAACATGAATGTTGGTGTCTCATGAGGGGACTATTTTTAGTCTTCAACAGCCAACCACAACAACCAAATTTTGAGATGGCATCTTTCCTGACAGTCCCTTGTTTTGAAAACTTTTATTAAATTCCTGGTGGCTCCTCAAGCTAATTCCCATGCCTTTTTCATGGACCCATTGAAAGATACATTACTTGCAAGGAAACAAAAAATTTGCTTTCATTTGTATCCACTATTCTCAGAAATTTACTCACAAGTGCTTATTTTGATTTTTAAAATATTAGAGACAATGACAATGGAATATGATAAGGTAAGGAAATGGAAGAAATATGAAAATAAAAGACAATAATTAATCAGTTGCTCTCTCTCCTGCTTTCTTTGAGAATCAAATAATTCTTAAATTTTATAGAGCTCTTTTAATTTTGAAAGTGGGATAATCTACTTAATGTGAAAACCTGACCATGATGTACCCATGCCTAAAACCCTCACTATAGTTCACTTTGCATTTAGGGAAAACATTTCTAAATTTGACATGGTACAGGTGGTCCCTTGCTACACTTTAGCTCCTGCCATTCTTCTTGTTGCCATACTTGTGCTTCACTGACTGTCCTGCTGTTCCTAGAATAAGCTAAATTGCTCTATCCACAGAAGGAAAAGTTTGCCTCAGTTCCAGGAAGGGATGGCTCCTTCATGTTACTAAAATGTCAGCTCAAAGGGCATCTTTTCAGAGACCTTGTCTGATCTCCAAAGGAGCCCTTCTTTTCTTGGTCCCAAGTTATATGTGACTTTTTCCATTTCTTCATACCACTTACCACTATCTGAAATTATTTTACCCATTTATTTATTTAGTCTCTGGAACATAAACTACATGAAAGCAGATCCGTATCTAGTTTGGACACTTCCAAATTCCCAACACCTGAAAGAGTATCTGTCACATAATAGACACTTGGTACATATTTGTTGTTGAATGAATATAGTGGAGAGAGTTCTGGAGGGAGAGAACTGAGTTTAAGTTTTGGGTCTGTTGCTTATTAGAGAGCATATGGGAGGCAAGCCACATTCTTTAAGTAAGCCTTATTTTCCTCAACACTTCCCAAGATTAAAAGTATTGTTTCAAGCATTGTAAACTGTCAGTTTTCATTATCTCAGTAATTCTGGGAGGTCAGAGAATGTGAATCATTTCTGTGGGTGAAGGGGAGATCACAGATCATCAGTTTCGTGTCCTTTTTGTTTTTGAACATTAGACCACTTAATCAAGATAGTAAGCTGTAGTTAGGGGCAGTGCTAAATCTGTAATCTGGATTGCCTAGTGTATGAGGGCTGTCCAGAAAGTATCCAGCTGTATAATATGAAAAATAGAGGCATTTATGGCTGGATTTCTTTCTGGACTGTCCTAGTGTGTTTATTATAGCTTAGGGTACGTTCTGTGTTTACAAGTGAGCTTAGTTTAAATTTCTGCATTCCTGAATTCTGTTGAAAGCAATTTCACCTATTTCTATTATCCATTAAGAACTAGTTATATAGCCTTAAAAGGTTACAGTTTTCCCAAACAGAAATTTTCATGTTTAAAGGTGGCATGTATGCATATATTCCTTGGAGGCCTCTTCACTAGAAGTGAGGCAAGCACCTGGGGACTTTTATGCTCCATCAACATTCACCTGGGAGCTTGTTAGAAGTGAAAAATCTTGGACTGCAAGTGAATCTACTGAAATCAGAGTCTGCATTTTAACAAGATCTCTAAATGATTTGTATGCATGTTCACATTTGAGAAATGGGAATGCTAAAAGGTCCTTGCTGATGCTTTGAGCAGCAAATCTTTAGAAATGTTGGCTTGTAGAGTTTCTCTGAGTTATTTTTCTATTAGAGTTGCTAATTTACTTCTGTAGCAGGGGAATAGGAACCATAGGAACCACAGGCTTTTTTATTTTTCTTCTATATCTTTTTTGTATTGCCTTATTCTAGAATTTCTAGAACTTTAGTGTGCATTGGCATAAGGTTTGGTCCCCTTTTTTGTAATCCAAAGCTATTAGGTAGGGTTCAGGTATCCATATGTTTAGAGATCTCCCCAGGTGATTGAAGTACATGTTAAGGTATGCTTTAGTTTATAAGCACTGTACATAAGCATTACTGTAGTAAGTCAAAATCAGTGTAGACTAGAGCCTCAGTGTATCAGTGTAAATTATCCAACTTAATTCTTAATGAAGATTGTTCTTTATTTAAGGTTGTTCTTCATTTAGGATTGTTCTTGTAATTCAACATCATTTGCGTTTTACATAAATTTTAGAATAAGTGTGTCAATTTCTTTTATAAATCTGTTGGAATTTTGGGGGGATTGTGTTGAATCTGTAGGTCAGTTTGAGGAAGATAGACATGTAACCAATACTGAGTCTTTTAATCTATGAAGCTAGATCTCTCCATTTTTTGCTTTCTTTAATATCACTAATGTCTTATACGTTTTAGTATAGAAGTCTTTCACATTTTCATTAGCTTTATTGCTAGGTTTATGATCCCTCCGATACTATTGAGTATGATATTTAATTTCTCCCAGATTTAAAGTTTATAATTACACCCCATTTAAAAAATAAATTATATTACTCAGCTTTATTATATAAATACTTTTATCATATATTCTTTGAGTATTTCTTAAAATGTAAATTTATATTTAAGAGACGAATGATAGCTACCATTAAGATAATAAAAATAATGTGATGAGGCTCTAGTCTACAGGATATGCTAAAGGAATTCTACTAAATATTTTGAGCAAAGCCCAAAGTTTTAGAAAAGTTTATACTTTTCCAAGCTAACAATGAATTAAAGGACTTATCATAGTCTTCTTTAGTTCCTATTCATTGTTCTGTTGTATAAGATATTTAAAATGTGGCTTTTTTAACACATACTTTTAAGGATAGTAAAAATTAACTGTATTCCAATTGGGTATTGCAGTTTAAAAATTAAACTTATAATGGTTAGGTATTTGTCTTTATTTTTCTAATATAGTTAACATTTTTTTCTTTTTCCTTTTTAGGAATCCTAAAACCAAAATATTTAAATGAAAACAGAAACATGGCTCACCATGTTGCATTTCTTTGGATGCTTTCAGTCCTGCTTCTTCAAAATTCTGTATTAGCTGAAGATGGGGAAATAAGATCAAGTAAGCACCTCAGCATTGACCCTTTTTGTTATCAACAGATTGACTATAGAAATCAAATAAGGGAAGCTCAAGCAATGGTTTTAAGAATCTTATTATATTCGATGCTGTAATTCTCTAAAACAAATGAATTTCTATGTTATATATTAACTAAGTGGAAAAGCTTCTATCAGAGATAATTTTGAGAAAATTCTGTGTCAGTTGTTTATTCTATTAGCCCATCAGGCTTTTGAATAAAACTCTAAGACTGAGTCTCTTTTCAGCCATTTATGAGCTTCCTGATGTGGAGATAAAAGAAAATACCTCCCTCATAGGATATGGGGTCATGTTATAGAGATAATGAAATAATCCATATAAATGAGATAATGCAGTAAATGCAGTGACTGTTATTCTGATTGCCTGTAGAAAAGCTTTCATTAGAAAAGGAGGGCTGTATTGATTGGTTCTGCTACCCAGGCTGCCATTTACAGATATCATACTTACTTTTAAAAGTTTACTTATTTTCATATTTTAAAATTTATAAACATAAATACCCCACTATAATTTAATTTTGGTTTCTATAACTGTTAAATCAGATGGTGTGACAACTTGATTCTACTTGGCTAAAATTTTATTAAAACAATAATATTTAATGTTTACATAGCAGTTTTATACTATAATCCACCCAAGCAAAGTAGATAGTCTTTTCTGTTTTGTTTTTGTTTTTGTTTTTTGAGTGGGAAAAGAGAGTCACAGAATTTAAGAGGCTTACCTAGTGTCATCCAGCTTGTTAGAGCTGTAACTAGTATTTGAACTATGCTGTTCATTTTCAGTTCATTCCTTTTCTGTGACACTGGTGATTCATGTCTTTAAGGAGGTCTCTTGGAGTGGTGTTTTGTCTGGGGATTATAAATGGTAACATTTGCTTTTGTACCCAGGCTTTTGGCTAACCTCGCAGGTGTGAAATATATGTTCCATGGTTCTGGAAAGGGGTAGGAAGGGCTAAGAACAGGAGTTTGTAACCACAGACTCAAGCGTCACTCAAACATTAGTAGGTCCAGACAATAATGGCTCTCCTAACATTTAGGAAGGGTAACACTGAAGACCTCTGGAAACACAACTTCCCTGTCCTTTCATCTCTTCCACAAAACCTCAGTAGGAGCCTAACCCCAGCCCTGTTTCCAACAATAACAGAAGAACTGCATTCCCTTGGGTAAGAAAATTTTCCTCTGGGCCAAATTCCATTCTGCTGTCCCTTCCCTGAACTCTGGTCGTGGTCACCATGGCAGAGGTTGTTGGAACTGTGTCCCTTGTGCCCTTCTGCATTTCACCACCACCTGCCATAGAGCACCTTAGGGGTAATGGCATAACCTCACTTACATTTTTGAGACAAATCCATGCTTGGGAAATTATTTTGGTAACTCCTTGACTGTATGAATACACATTCAATTGACAATAGTGTTTATTTTTGCTGGTTACTGTGATGGGTGAGTGGAGATAAGAGTAAGATGGAGGCCTTTTTCTGTGAGCTTTATGCTCATCCCAGATGTGTAAATAGACAAAGGTAAGGAAAAGAGTGAAAAGGAGAGAAAAGGAAGGAGTGAGGAAGGGGAAGAGAGGGGAAAGAGAGATTAATTGATGGATGGATGGATGGATTGATTTACTCCTAAGGAGATGCAAAAATACCAATACTAATAGTCACTAAACATTTTTCCCAATACTATTCTTTACAATTATGATATCTTATTTGCAATAAATACAGAAAATGAATCACCATTTTTATAACTTTAAATTGGGCATCTGATCAAAACTTAAGAGAGACCATTAATATGAATAAAAACACAAGACTGAAAATTTGCTATCATATTACCTTGGCTCATTTCATTCTATTCTAATTCCTCAAATGCAGGGACATGTGATTCTTATCAGGTGACCCATAAATAGTAGTATTTTTGCTGTTTTTAGTGCAGAAGTTATAGAAGGAGAAGGCAAGTATAGCAGTTCCTTCTTGTATGCTATTATATGTTGGCCATTTCAAATTTGGAATTACACACACAGAAAAACATGTTTGTCTTTTAGGCTCTCTCACTCAATTCTGGACCTTTGCACCTGCCGTGCCCTCTGATTAGAATGTCCGACTCTACACCTGGCTAAACCTCTCTTTTCAGATCTTAGTTTGCCTGTTGGCTTTCCCACACAACCTTCTGTGACTTGCCACAGTTAGGTTGCTGCCCCTCCTAAATGTCCTCCTAATACTTTGTACTTTACCTAACCAGGCAGTTGTCTCTTTTACTAGACCATGAGCTTTTTGAGATATTTTATGTATCTTCATAGTCAGCACCTAGCATGGTATCAGGCACAAAGTAGGTATTCAATATACGTATACTGAAAAAATAAAATAGGGCCAGAGGCATGTGATATACTGTGGAAAATAGATATAAGGTTTTGTTTTCTTTCCACAAGTGGTTAGAACTTGTCTAAGTGTATCTTGCACCAGAGTTAGTCTATTTTTCCCAATAGAACGATAAGATGTGCTGATCACGCTTGATTCCTGGTATCTTGAAATAAGAATCTTTATTTCAATGGAGAAAGATAACTTCATACACTTAAATATAGATTCATTTAGCACAAGCTGATGTTTTGATTACGTGATTGGCTTTAAAGCTATGATTAGATCATACCTTTAAAGCTCATGTTGCATGTAGTGCCAGAGAGACTGTTTTGGTGATCTCGGTTCATTTAACTTTTATTACCTACAAGAATATTAAAGAATATGGATTTAGTGGCTACTTGAGTCTTGAAGGTAGCAGAAAGTTTGTTTTAATATCTTCCCCCTATTTATTAGTTTTTATATGTATTTACATATTTCAGGTAGTATTATATAAAATACTTTAATGATAACTTAAAACAATAATGGTGTGTAGCTAAAAATTATGCATTTATTTATTTTCATTTTCAAGTATTCACTGGGAAAGTAAAATAAAATTCTGCTTTATGGTAATACTTGCCCCTGCAAAGAGATATCTAGATATCATATTCATAGACAGCATGTATTTTTATTTCCTACTTTAAAAGTGGAATCATTAATTTTAAGAATAAAATAAGAGAGTTGAAAATATCAACAAAAATGTTCCTCATTTACAAAGAATTTTCATGGGGTAGGCAGTGTATTTTATTTAATCTTCACAAGGCTCCTATAACTATTATCTTTCTCCTTTTTAAAAATCAGATATATTGAGGTATAATAGATATGTAAAATTATAAGCTATTTAAAGAGTACATCATGTGATTTCATATATGAGGGTTGTCCAGAAAAAATCCAACCATAGATGCCTCTATTTTTCATATTACATGTCTGGATAAAGTATTTTCCAGACAGCCCTTCTATATATACATTGTGAATGAATTCCATTCATCTGGTTAATGAAAATGTCATGCATTTAAGACTGTCCACTTGTTGCCTTTTATATAGCAAATGTGCTGTGATGATTTTCTTTTTCATTTAGGTTGTCGTACGGCTCCAACAGATTTAGTTTTCATCTTAGATGGTTCTTACAGTGTTGGCCCGGAAAACTTTGAAATAGTGAAAAAGTGGCTTGTCAACATCACAAAGAACTTTGACATCGGACCGAAGTTTATTCAGGTTGGAGTGGTCCAGTACAGTGACTACCCTGTCCTGGAGATCCCCCTCGGAAGCCATGATTCAGGAGATAATTTGATAGCGACAATGGAATCCATACACTACTTGGGAGGAAACACGAGGACTGGAAAGGCCATCCAGTTTGCAATTGATTACCTTTTCGCCAAGTCCTCCCGATTTCTGACTAAGATAGCAGTAGTACTTACGGATGGTAAATCCCAAGATGAAGTCAAAGATGCAGCAGAAGCAGCAAGGGATGGTAAAATAATACTGTTTGCCATCGGTGTTGGTTCAGAAACAGAAGATGCAGAACTTAGAGCTATCGCCAATAAGCCTTCATCTACTTACGTGTTTTATGTGGAAGACTATATTGCAATATCCAAAATAAGGGAGGTGATGAAGCAGAAACTTTGTGAAGGTAAGCCTTCATGTAATTTGGAAACAATAGTAATTATACTTTCTTACATTTTGATATAAGCTATTCATTTACACTGGTATAGTTATTTAATGTGAAATAATATATATGTTAGAATGAAGGTGAATGCAAATTTTTGTTACATTTATTCTGGATAAATTTTATTTTTAGAAACAATGACTTATGAAATCTAAAGTTTGAAAATATATTTTGTTTTATTTGTTGCTTTTTTTCCTTTCAGTTACAACAGGTCTTTTGTGGAGATGGTATAAAATAAAAATACATAAAGAACAAAAATATATGTAAGCTACACATGATCATATCACTCTTGTTTTGCCTTTTCTATTTTGATCTTGTTTTTTATTTCAGTGTGTCTGAGGGTTTATTCATGGGTGTAAATAAGAGTAATATTGTATATATAATTTAATACTCAATTTTCATATAATTATACTCTATTATTGTGTATAATTTTCCAATTCAACATTATGGAAGACAATCTCCTAAGACTATTTATATAATTTTTCTATTTTTTTATGTTGAGTTCATTTCTAAGTTTTTCTATTATAAAAACAGTGAATATTCTTCAACATAATTCTGAATGAGTCTTATTATTTTTTAGAAAACAGAGGTCAAATTACTATCATTTTTAAAGCTCTGGAAAAATGTTAAAAATTGTACTGGAGAGAGATTTGAACTCCAACCATCAGTGAGAGAACATTTGAAAATACAGTATTTACTAGTTTAGTAATTATATTTATGTCATTTCATAAAATCTAACTTCATGTTCATGATAAGATCATGGTAGGGGAAAATTTCATATTTGGTAAAAATCCTGCTAGGGTATAGACATGCTTATGTTCAGATTATTTTGTGGGAGAGTAATTTGTTCAAATTATTTATTTTTAATATTATTGGCATTTAATACCATATAACTAAAAAAATAATATTCCTATAAAATGGAAAGGCTCTTTTTTTTTCAAGTTACTATCAAAAACTCCAAAAATAGATTGTTTCACATTTGATAGAAAAGTTTCTAAATGATTGTGGTTTAGAAAAAAAGTTAATTTCTCTTTTTTTTTGTATTTGATGGATAATAACATTTAAAATATTTTTTTTGATTTATGATGGAAACTGTGTAATAGCGTGTTACTGGGAACATTTATTCTGTTCCCTGCTTCTCATTTGTTCATGCTGAGGGACTTCAGCTAGACTAACTTTTCTGACCTCTCTTCCCACCTTCTTTCACTCCTAAGAAAGTAAGTTTTCAATTTAGTGAGTTTGATAAAAGTAGCTGATCATGGTTGGCAAAGTACTTTCAGCTCTCCTCTTTTTGGATCAGGAGGTCTGTGGAGATGGTGTGTTCTGGTTTCCTCTTAGTGGGCAGGTCTGGTTCCTGAGGTGGGATGGCAACGAATCAGCCCAGCACTGCGTGGAGTTTGTGGTTACCCATGGTGTACACTCTCATGAAACTCACTGGATCACACATCTAACCAACACCTTCTGTTTGCCTGATTCATCTATCTCCCCATCATTTAGAGGAGGAAAGATATAATTAATTGGGTTCCTTCAAAACTCAGTATCTTAAGACCTGAAGAGAAATACACACTTTTCTTCCCAGAAATGTCTCTAATTTAACTTTTATCAAACATCTGTTTTATTTCTAACATTCTATGATACAAGCTATGATGGTACATAATGGGCTAATAAAATCTGTCTCATTACTATTTATTGTATTGTAAATATGATACCTTCCCCTTTTCTTAATGTTATGTAAAGGGACTGATTATCTTAAAGTATATTTAGTGGAGTTTGTTCTTATTTTGTTCTGTTTGCTTTTGTTAAGCAGTCATCCTCAATTTTTATGTTATATGAGTACCTTGGAAGAATCTGAGAACACTGCAACATTTCTGTAGTGTAACAGCTTAATATTATAGCACTTCAGTCATATAATATTTTTCATATAATTTGAGACAGTAGTTTCCCAGAGAAGTTAAATGCATATTATATTTTTATAATTTCTGTAGATGACTATATAATAATACAAACCTTAATTATTTTCCTTAATTAATTGCTTACTTGTAAATATGATTAATGTAATATATAATTAATCATAGATGAGATAATAGGTCCAGTTTTAGAGCTTACATGAACAGATAAACCCACAGTTATGTTTTTTCCAGAGTGACAGAACCAAAGACATCTGAACTGTAGAATTATAAATTTCTAGAACTGAAAAGAATATCAAGAACAACATGTTTTTTACACCCTCAAATAATGAAAATGCAAGAAAGGAATCTTAGGGTTTAATCTAGATCCAAGAAATTAAGAGACTTATTTATCCAAGGTCCTGTGACTAATTAATAGCAAATCTGGGATGAGAATTGTTCTCCTATCTGCCTAACCCCAGGTATTAGGTTGCCCAGTTTTCAAAATACATACTGAATTATAAACTCCATCATAATGTTACCCTTAAAACAATCCATTAACATGTTCCTCTTCCATTTCCGTGCTGTATTTATTTTTTATATTTATGTATTTTATGTTTCTTATATTCTTTAATATCCCTCCCTTGATTTTCTTTCCTTGTCAAAATAATCCATGATTAATCAACTTTTACTGCTTTTGCTTTATAGAATCTGTCTGTCCAACACGAATTCCAGTGGCAGCTCGAGATGAGAAGGGGTTTGATATTCTTTTAGGCTTGGGTGTAAAGAATAAGGTTAAGAAAAGAATCCAGCTTTCACCATTAAAGATAAAAGGATATGAAGTAACATCAAAGATTGATTTATCAGAATTCACAAGGTAAACGTTATGTGTTGATATAATTTTTTTGATATTTCTGTAGGCATGTTGAGAATTAAGTTTACTCATGTTGTTCTTTTTTCTAGCAATGTTTTCCCAGAAGGCCTTCCTCCATCATATGTATTTGTCTCCACTCAGAGATTTAAGGTCAAGAAAATGTGGGATTTATGGAGAATTTTAACCATTGATGGAAGGCCACAAATAGCAGTTACCTTAAATGGTGTGGATAAAATGTTACTATTTACAACTACCAGCATGATTAATGGCTCACAAGTGGTCACCTTTGCTGACCCTCGAGTTAAGGTAAAGATGCCTGAGTATGATTATGGTATCCATGAGGAAACACCATTGGGTTTGTGTGTATTGTAGGAAGAGAAGTATAATTTTTACATGGCTGGGAAGATATTGACTTTGTATTTTAGTGTTGCTTTTGAGGAAGGAAAATTGTTTCTTACTCCATATACAATTACGGGGTAGGGAGAACTAACATTTTTTTGAATGCTTGGTACTGGGTGCCAGGCATATTTAATGATAATAACCACTGAAGGAATTAGCCATTGCTACCATTTTACCAAAAGACCAAGGTTCAGAGATATTAAGTTCCTCCTCCAAATAACACAGCTACCAAGTGGTAGGATTAGAAATTGAATTTATGTCTGGTTATTTTCAAAGTTTACGTTGGTCTGTTTTACACTACCATGTCCTACAGGATATTAAAATAAATATATTTGTTAGAACATTACATACAGGCAGATAATTAATGCAGGATTTACATTAATTAGGAAGACATTTTATTTCCTATAAAGGAATATATATTTAATAAAATTGATAAACTAAAGGTAAAGGTGTATTTTCTAAATTATGTGTTCAGAATACATAATGCAATAAAAAATTAAGTTTTAATCATTATTATAATTATGAAAGTCTATATAATTTAGGAAATATATAAGGTTATATATGAAATTATGCATTTATACAATTTCTTCATTTGGTAAACAGATTAAATTTAAAAAATTGTCTGCCACTTTCACTAAAGGCAATGTGCTAGGTTCTATATGAAATGACAAATGAATAAAGCATGTTTCTTTCCTTTAAGGAGCTTTTTTATAATGGAATATTCAAGGCTTCTGATATCTACTAGAAGTATAACATGCTAGTGGAGTGTAGAGGGAAAAGTGGATTCTAACACAGAAGATGAAGAAGTCTTCAAAAATGAATGGTTTCTGGACTGACCTTGAAGGATGTAATGGATTTTGATGGAGAGAGCTAAAGATGTGTTAAGTTAGTGGTTCAGTATTGAGTAGACATGTGTAGTACAATTTTGGGTTTTTATTTACAAAATGGAAAGTTGTGTCCCATGTTTGGGGTAAAAGGTATGTAAAAGAAAATGCTAGCAAGGTATGAGTTCAAATTTGGGGACCTGTAAAGCTATAGAAAGGGGTGTGGACTTCATTTGGTTGATGACGGTATTCCATCAAAAGATTTTGATCATAGGTGTGTCATGGTCAAAACAGCTCTCTTCTCTCTTTTCCCTTTTTTGTTCATAAACAGTATTTTCAACTCTATCTTGGAATTGTGTTAGGTCCTGGGAATACAAAATTAAGATGGGGCGTCTTCTCTGACAAAACCGCAGTGGAGGTTTGAAGGACGGCTTGGATAAGGATATATTAGAGATAGAGATATGTTTGAAAACTATTCAAATAAAACAAGATACTCAGGAGTCTAAATTGTAGCAGTGAGAATGGATGAGAAGAAGTGAATTCCAGTCATGTTTAGGAGACACATTTGGTAGAACTGCGCATCTGCTTGTTATTGCCACTGAGGGCAAGGAAGGAAGTAAAGAAACTTGTTTTAGTTTGAAACTGAGAATACTATTGTTTAAGGGAAATAGGGAGAGCAAGAAAGTTTGTCATTCAAGTTTGTTTTGTTACATCCTGTTTCAGGCTGATTGTTGAGACAGCCTGGAAAAATTATTCTAGCCAGTATTAGAATTGTGGGTATCGTGTGTAGGAGAGAGGTCCAGGCTGCTGATGGAGACAGGGGGATTACTCCATAGAAATAATAACTGACCTGTAGGAATGGATGCGATAGTGAAGGACAGACCTCTGGACAGACCCCATTCAAGGGCAGTTTGAGGAAGCAGATCCCTCAAAGACATAGAGTATGAGCAATTGGAAAAGAAATGAAGATGATCCAGATGGTTTGAATCCTGGAAGTTGAGTGAGATTATCAAAGAGGGGAGACTACCGTATGGAGTACAAAGTGGCAGTGAGGTAAGAAGGATGAGGAATGAGAGAAACTATTTGAATTAGGAGATCAGGAACTCATGTGTGACCTTGAGAGACTTGCTTGAAACAACTACTTTTGCATATGCAGTAGAAAGTTGGGGATTGATAAAATAATTGGTGGGTGGCATTAGAGGCTTTCTTTGGTTGGGCTGAATTTGTATATAATACACCTAATTTGTTTTATGTGGATTTATGGTTGGCAGAGAAGGAATTGGGAATAAAGAAAATAAAAGGTTGTTAGGAATATGATTTATGAATCTTCTGTACTCCCTATAGACATTATTTGATGAAGACTGGCATCAGATTCGCCTCTTAGTAACAGAACAAGATGTGACTCTGTACATTGATGATCAGCAAATTGAAAGCAAGTCCCTACATCCAGTTTTAGGGATCTTCATCAGTGGGAAAACACAAGTTGGAAAATACTCTGGGAAAGAAGAAACTGTTCAGGTGGGTAAAGAATGATTTGCTTTTCCCATGGCGTAAGATGGAGCTTTTGCTGTCCTTTCTGATAGTGTTTACCACATTTAATTGCATTTAACTTAATTATGGATTCCTTTAAGATGCTTAATCAAAATGTGTTCAATTCATTAGTGAAATCGTGTGTGTACAAGTATGAATATGTAAAATTAGACAATCTATTTTATAAGAATACTTAGAAAAATGTACCCCTGTTCAGGGTAGAGTGTTTAGAGTAGAAGTTCACATTCCTATGAAACATTAATTTCATGTTTCCCAGGAGTGGCATGGATTAAATAATGAATTTGGAAAAGGGAATATGATTGGAGTTGTAAGTGGGGGGTATAAAAATTTGTTTGCAGCATTGAGGATAAAATTAGAATAAGGTATGCAGCATTCTTCATAAACAAAATGAACTTTTTTGATACTTCTTTAAACTGGAGTATCAGTGTGTGGGTTGAGAAGTGTGTATGTAAAAGCCATGTCTTGAAAAATCCTTTATTTGAAAGATATGTCTTTCATATTGCATTTTTTTAAGAGAAAACTCTGTCACATTCAACTGTGTGATGGCCCACGTGGTCTACACACATGATCTCTCTATGCTAATATTGCATGTCAAATTGTAGTAAATATTTAAATAGTAACAGGAGCTGGGCCTACTCACCACACAACACCAGCATCTAAATCTCTGAACCTAAAGATGGGTTCTTAAGCTGCCCTGTGCAATTAGGATTGTTGTAGAGACGTCGGATAAGCACAGTAAGCTGGGAAAACAGTTCAGGTGTCCTAAGAAATGTTTTCTAGACTAGCTTTTACTACAGGGATACAAAAATGCTTCATGGGATCCCTGATGAAAATCAGATATTTGTTTTTGGTGCTAGAGAAGTTTTCCTTAGGAGTTATGTTGTATCACATTTTTAATACTATATGTTAGGTATTTAAATTTTTATATTTTTATCGTTTTAGCTAAATGCTGTGTTTTAAACCTTACACAATTACTAGATATCATGGTTGTTTCTGTGTATCTGAGTTACTCTTATGAAACAGTCAGCTTGTGGCTCAACTCTACCTTGATTGGGTTTATGTTTCTAGTTCGATGTCCAGAAGTTGCGAATCTACTGTGATCCAGAACAGAACAACCGGGAGACAGCGTGTGAGATCCCTGGGTTTGTAAGTAGGATAGAATATTTTTTCCCACGTGCTGCTTCAGTACTTTCAAAGCAATAAATAAAAAGCAAATAATATGGGAAACTTAATTTAACATATAGAATTTGTTGTTTTCAGTTGTCAATGGAAATAAAGTTACATTGCTTAAAATATTTTTCAAAGTTCGTAGTTGAAATAAAATTGTGTTTCACTGTGCAAGTGTGAATGCAAGACCACAAGAAACTGTTTTGACCACATCCTCTCTGGGTGAAATTCAAGTGAAACAGGACTGGATTTACTCCAGAAAAACAGGATTCTTTGTCTGAATAGCTACATTTCTATAATTAATTAAACATATAATCACACAGAACAATTCCGAGGAATCGGAAATGATTTATTTTCCTGTTTACCAGGATGTTTTCTCAAACTAAGAAGTGCATATAGTTTTTTTGTTGTTGTTGTTAACCTAAGATGCTTTTATATGATAGGACATAAGCGAACTTTCTGTTTATTTAGCTCTTTTCATTAATGTGTTAAGAAGGGAAGTATTTTCAACTAAATTATTATAGAGTTTTATTATATATATGTGTGTGCATGCATAATCAGTCTCTTTTCCCCTGGGAAAAAGTATTGTTGCTAATACAAATAAAGTAGAATGTTATAAACTTTTTGGTAATGTGGATTCCCGGTGATATTTGAGCCCTCCATGGTTCTTTTAGTTTGTATAGTCATGCTGTCATAATGTCCATTTTCCTATCAAACTGAATCACTCATGGCTTCCCATGCTCTAAAGACTTGAAGATATAGAATAACTTAATGGAGCTATAGTGAACTCAAAGATGGAACCTTTTAGAAATGATTCATTCTGGGTATTCTAGAGAGGTAATTGTTTAAACAGTATAACTTACAACTTAGAATATAAATCTCTCCTAAACTATTAACAAGTTATTGCATTTTGAGACTCCAGGGTACATAGTTTCCTTTTTGATACCAGTGCATCAGCATTGTAATAATTACCTTTCCATGTAATAGAGGCATAGCATTCATTATGGGGCAGATTTTGAATTCTCACATCCACTTTTTTGCTTTTTTTTTCCTTACTGCCAGCTGTGACTTCATGTGCCTTTTTTTGTTTGTTTTTTGTACCTTCATTCCCATCTCTCATTTTCTGATCTAATTTGTTATTGTTTGGAAAGATTAATAATCTATCTAAAATTACGTGTTATTCAGTAAAAAATAGGTGATTTAGGAAGAAGCTCTCCTAAAGTGAAATGCATACAATTTAATGCATGCAGTTTATGACCTGGTTAGATGTGTCTTGGATTTTTTTCTCTGGTTCTTAAATGATTTCCAGTAAGTTCAAGAGAGCATATAAATCCCACCTTGAGGTATTTTTGTTTCTGAATGACTGTTATATCAAGCAGCTTTGGCATTTAAATGATCTTTCCCCCCTCCTCATCACTGTTAATTTTCTTCCTTTATCCTACTATAAATGTAGTAATAACAATGTATCCAAAGAAGTAATTTTTGAGGGATAGTTGCAAGCAAATGATTTAGCTTTTGCTGGTTTTGCTAAATGCTGTATTATAAAGGTAATTTAGAAATTTAATTTAAAAACATATTTTAAGACACGTTTCTTGTTTTTCTTGCAGAATGGTGAGGTAGGTCTGGATACTCTTATTCCACTTAAGGTAATATTTGCATTAGTGGGACTGTTTAGCTTCATTCCATCAACTGTAAGTATATTGGACAAATATAAACCATTTTTAATATAGTTTGAGTGTATTTAGTATTCATACCTTTTTGTAATGAGGAGTTTCTTACCTAATACAATGAGAAAGTAAATGTAAATTATCTTTATCATTTCACACAAACATATAGACGTACACATATGAGGGCTGTCTGGAAAAAAATCCAGCCATAGATGCCTCTATTTTTCACATTATATGACTGGATACTTTCTGCACAGCCCTTGTATATATGAGCATCTTTCTACATTTGCTGTTTCATTTCATTTTTGTCTTTGTAGTGCCTCAATGGTCCTAGTGACGTGGGTTCAACTCCAGCTCCATGTGTTTGTCCCCCGGGAAAACCAGGACTACAAGGAGCCAAAGTGAGTAATAGCTAACATGCTATTTTTGTTAAAACACCAAATAAGAGCTGAGTAAATGCACAGAATTCCTAATCACCATTAACCCTGTTGTGAATTTTCACCTAATGCCTTAGAACAGTTTAAAACCCGAGTGTTAGTGATTTCTTAAAAAAGTGTGTTCTAATCTGTGTTTGTCTTTGAACCTAAAACTGACACCAGTAGCCCACCGTAAAGTGAGAGAGATGATGTTACTATTCTCTTGTCCCCCACTGTTCCCCAGAAACACTGCTGCTAGATCTCAAGAATGATTCTTACAACCTGGTAAAAAATGGAGAAAGGGCATTTATTCTTAAAGGTCTAAATTCTTAATTTATCAAAACAATTTTCAGATAGAAAAATGAACTAAAAAAAATTAAATGGATTTTAATTGTTGTGTTGGATGTCTAATTCTAAAATAGAAGCATACATATATATTTATTTATTTAACTTAATCATGTGATAATTACTTTAAGAAAGTATGATTGGAGCCATGATGCGTATACTATTTTGTAATTGACTCTTTTTTACCTATCAAACTATTCTGAGTAAGTTCCTAGGGTATTAAATATGAATGACTACCTTTTTAAGTAAGTTGATACTTATTGTGACATCACTTAGACACAGTCTTGGATATTGAGACGTTAAATAGTTTGTTCACTGTATATAAATATATGGTTCATTTAATTTTATATTTAAAATCTTCTAATAATAATAATGCCTAACTTGAAAGCAAGTGTAACTCCCAAGCCAAAAGAATGTTTAGTGTATTGATGATCTATTACTTGAAGAGACCATAATATTTTTTTGTTAAATATGAATCATAATTTTGATTTAGATAGAATTTTCTTATTGTCTCAATCATATGCCTGAAAATTTTAGCTTTTGGATTGCTGATGGAAGATGATTTAATTCTTTCTATCTTTTGTATGTTTCTCCCATCCATTTTTATATGATAGTTTATGACATACTTCAAGCCTAGCTGTAAAAATCAAGAAAGAAATGAAATTTAAGAAATAGAAGTATACATTCAATATTTTATTCAAAGTAAATCTATTTGGCTTGGAATTTGACTTCAGTACACTATAATTAATTTACTGTTATAAACTGTTTCTAGATTGCATTTAGGAAAGTTAATCTAAATGTTATTTAGTTAAAGTAACTGCATGTTATTTATAATGCCTTGACGTAAGTGAGAAATACCTATAAGATGGTCCAAGGAATATATACGTTGTAAAACAGCTTGGTGTTACCTATCAGCAGACTTGTTTTCAAACACATTTTTATAGTTTATGATATTGGAATGTTATACATAAAAAATAGTTGGATCTGTAAGAGATACAGTGTGAAAGTCAGAGTCCCATGATGTCTCACCTCACGACTGTCAGTGAAGTTCGGCCCCCATCCCCTGCCCACTCACCTCGTGGTTAGGGTCTCTAACGGGCTGTCTGTCCACGTTTGAGAAGGCACCAGGTGCCTCCGATGTTTTCTGAGTTTTCATTAGTGGTCCATTTTAGGTATCTTGTAGTGGTACCAATTTTTATACATGTATGTTTCTACAGCAAAATTTTAGCACCCCCTTTGTCTTATCTGATTTCCAGTATTTCCAAGTTTCATGTGTTCCTTATTTTTATTCTCTTTTCTTAGTCACACTGTAGCCCCATTGCCACCTACTACTGTCAGTGAAATTCCACCAGTCTTCAGGTTGGCGTGCCTCCTGGATATGCTTTCCAATCTCTGCAGAAAGTCTGGCAGGAGAGGCACACACACACTCTGCCGTCCTTTTAGGACTCCTTCCCGGGGGTGGTTCCTTACCCACACCAGGAACCTGTATGTGAAAAACAGAATCCCAAGCAACACCCCGAGTTGCCCTTCCTTGAGAGAATTTTTGGCTTCAAAAATTGATAGGGTTTTAATTAGATCAACAGAACTGCAAGTAAAGCACATGAAGCAATTTACTATAGATCCAACTGAGACTTACTGGCCATTTTTGTTACATGCTTTCTGAAAAGTTTTACAGATGTCCATCCAACACTTACCTGTGCAAACAAATCTCATCTTTTTATTAGCCAGAAATATAGTTCTAGAAGCAGAGAGTTGAGTCATGAGCCTGAAACAGGAGAAATTTCTGTGAGGATAGGTGACTAAGTGCTGATTCTAAGATAAAATCATCTATTAAAAGTTCTCTAGATTCCCCCCAAATATGACAACTGTATTGAAAAACCAGGTCAAATTAATTATAGAATCACACACTTAGACTTGTCATGATATTTAACTCTTTGATTAGCAAAGAAAAATATATGTCACTGGATTATGAGTGCCTTGAAGAGTAAGAGCTTATTCATTAGGGAATGTCCAACATAGGAAGTGACTAAATTAATCTATTGGAATAATTTTTATATGCAATGAAGGTTAATATAAACTGAATTCTCTTTTGTAATTCCAGTGTCTAACACAGTCACTAACAGTAATAACTTTTTACTTTATGAGTTATGGAGTCATTGAAAAAGTAAGTTCACCATTCTTCCATATTATCTTTGTTCTGTGTGGCAGACCCAGACAATCCCCAAGTTACAAACAACTCCCTTTGAAAAGACCTACACATGGCAGCTTCTCCCCGCACTTCAGTAGCCATAGGAACACTTGTGGGGACAAACTCCACATTTGATCTAATCTTAAATGTTTTATCTCTTAGTTCAGAAGTGAAAAGAAAGTATTTTTCTTTTTTTCTTTTTTCTTTTTTTTAGGAAGAAATTGTCTCTTTTAATTTAAATTCTTTTTAAATTAAAAACAATTTTAAATTTCCTTTTTTTTTTTTTGTCTTCCTTATTGTTTTCAGTTTTATACCCTGCATATGAGTGAATTTACGTGGTTCTTGACTTTTTCTGACCTATTTTGCTTAGCATGGTCATCTCAAGATCCATCCATGTTGTCACGAATGGCACTATTTTATGTTTTCTTATGGAACAATTTCTTAAATTCTTTGCTCTGAAATACCACTCTCTCTACAACTCTATTCCTGTTGATGCCCTTTGTTTCACCCTAATAATTCATTTGGACTACTAAAGTATCCTCTGCCTAAAATACAAAAAGCCTTTGGAGAATTTCAGGGACTGTGGGACATTTGCATTTTTATGTTAATTTTCCCAGACTAAGTAGATTCTACTAGCCTACGAATGCGAGTGTTTGAGTTTTGAGGGAGGGAGAAGAGGTTGGTTTTGGACAATGGACTAGGTCTTAGGTCAGATATTCCTGTGAAGGCCTTGGGTAGCACGAGGAGGCACAACGGTTTGGAGAAGAGGGCTTGATAACGTGGGAATTAGTCCTGCGTGGAGAGTTCCAAGGATATTTCTTTAGTCAAACAACTTTAAATATTAGTTCTCTTTTGCACACACAGCTGCTTTCTTACATTTATTATTCATACAAGGGCTGTCCAGAAAGTATCCAGCCATGTAATATGAAAAACAGAAGCATTTATGGTTGGATTTTTTTTCTGGACAGTCCTTATATTTACACTGTTTGAGAAGCTGTATTCAGAGATGTTTTAGCTTAGTCCATGGCATTACCGCTCCTGTCAACAACTCAAAAATCCTGTGGCACAAATTCAGTTCAATATAAATAAGTATTACTTTTCAGCTAAAAACATATTTTATAAAATTCAAAATGTGCAAATGTTTCAACTAAATTAGAAGAAAGTAGATGGGAAATTTAGTCACAGCTGTACAATAATAAGTCAGCAAATATGTCTAAATTAATGTATGTGGAAAATTTTTTCCATGTTAAATTTGCTAGCAGTTCCCAGAGTCTGGTTCTGATCAGTGTATGCATTTTAATGTGGGCAGGGACAGTAGTGTTTAAAAACAGACTCTGGAGCTGAATTGGCTGAGTTCGAGTCCTATGTCCACTACTGCTGTGTGATCTTGAGCAACTTAACTAACATTCCTGGGCCTCAATTTTCCTATGTATATAAAATAAGAATAATAAAATTACCTGCTTTGTGAAATTATTATGAGGATTAATTAGTTTGTTATATGTAAATATCTTATAGTAGTGTCTAACACACAATAAACAATAAAGATTGAGTGTCAGCTTTTATTAAAGTAATAAAATTGAATTTTCTAACTGGCCTTCTTTTCAAAATTATTTAGGGTTTTATTTTATTCTTCCATTGTTATGGAAACAATACCAAACCTACCTGAGTTTTTACAAATATAGTAATTTAGTAGAGCAATAGTAAAAATAACTAGTACAATGTCCCAGCAATAATAAAATCTGCGGGAGTTCCCTGATGGTGTAGTGGCTTAAGGCTTCCGCGCTGGCGCTGTTAGCACTGCGGCCTGGGTTCGATTCCCAGCCAGGGAGCTACCCACATACCAAAAAGCGGAAAATAATAATAATAAAATCTGCAAAAGAGATTATTTTCCCTTGTGAGGGCTCTTGACCAGTGTTATGGTCCCTGTGTAGTCACGTTGGATTTATCTTGTGAGTGACTTTTTGTTTCCCTTGGAAACTTGGTTTTGATCCATTTAGAATGTTATTGTTGAGTAGGTTTTGTACTTTTATGCAGCATAAAATCCCAAATCCCATTTCTTCTTGTGCCAAAGTTTTATTTCAGCCTCATTCTAGTGGAGGTTAAGCCCACTCAGATCCTTTTGATGTTCTAGATTTTTGCTGATAATTAATATTCTGAAATCAAGGGATCCTAACAGATTTGATTGGATTTGAAATAAGTCAATCAGCAAACAGTTATTGAATGTCTACTTGATACAAAGCATTGCCAAAAAAAAAAAAAAAAAAAAAAAAAAAAAAAAAAAAAAAAAAAAAAAAAAAAAAAAAAAAAAAAAAAAAAAAAAAAAAAAAAAAAAAAAAAAAAAAAAAAAAAAAAAAAAAAAAAAAAAAAAAAAAGAAAGTACAGACCATGTTTTTAAGGAGTCTGAATTCAAATAAGTAAAGACGAATCAAGGGAAAACTGAGGAAACTCTAGTTATGAGTAAGTTATCACTGATAAGGAGCTGCTGTAGCATTTCAGTAGAAGAAGACATCATGAGAAAATGGGACAACGGGGCAGCTACAGTGATAGAGAATTTTGTCATATTGACTCTTACATGGAAAGGAAGAAAATCTTCCCAGGAGGAAAACTGAAAGATAGAATTTGTTGAAAGGAAGTGAATCCAGTCTGAACATGGATAAAAAAGGATGGCAGGGTGGCAAGAGGTGAACGTAGATCCTCTGAAAGTAACAAAAGAAAAAATTCTAACCTAGAAGGTTGCTCCCTCATACCTAGCTAACACTGGAAGTTTTTGGATTAGAATGACAAATTATATCTCTTCAGCAAGACATTAAATATTTCAGCATGATTTTCCTCCCTGGATTTACAACTATTCTTTCTCTTTTTTAAAAATGGTATTTCCCCTTTTTTTCCATCTTTCCTTATGCTAAGCCTCTTGGGCAGCTCCTGAGTGAAAAGCCCCTCCCTGCTTCATGGCTCCCTAATAGAGTTCACAGAGTTCTTTCCAGTTTTCCCGTTAAGTTTCGGGAACAATTTTCTCTAGCCAGTAGTCCAAAGTAGTGTCTTAGTCCAGAAAGTCTGACTCTGTGAAAGTACCCCTAGCATTTAGTATTTAGTTAACATATAATCATTCTGTGTGAATGATTTCTTGATGAAAATAGTGAAGAATTACTGAGTTGAAATCAGTTGACTCTGTGCAGGAATTTATTAATACTGACAGCTGAGACTTATTTTTCAGCAAGAGGCCCCATGTGGACCGGATGGACCCAGCAATAGAAGAATGAGCTTATTTTTGAAGTATTTATTGTAACTAAATTATAAAACACCCTCATCTCACCATATGTGTGTGTGTGTGTGTGTGTGTGTGTGTGTGTGTGTATGTGTCTCTGTGTGTATGTTGATTTCATTGTTTTTTTAAGGGTGGTGACCATCTGAAAGGTCAGTACTGGCCATTGGGCACCATTGTGCCTGGGCTCATTGCCATCTTATACAGAATAGTTACAGAATAATGTTCTTTGAAGATCTCGGGTATGTGAAGGGAAAGGTCATTTCTTCATTTCTTAGGTATTACTATTACTGGGGCTCAAGGACTATGGGGGTTGAGCCAAGTTATTTCATGTGGGCTTTGCTCTCATGAAAATATTAAAATTTGAGAATTTTTGGCATGTTAAAATGAGATTATAAATATAGGCAAAGAGACACATTGATTGGATTGAAAGGAATGACTGTTCTAAAGCTTTCAACTTGAGTCCCATGGTTTATAGACTGTTTTTAAAAATAAATAATTATGAATTGAACTATCAGATAGTATGTTATTGATATCTATAGTATAATATTTAGAGCAGAATTAAGTCTGTAGACTTATGAGTGAAATATTGCTATCATTGAAACTATATTTGCTGACACTTAGAAGTTTTTCCAGAATTCTAAAAATGGATCCTGCTATAAATCTTCATGTTTTACATTAGTGAAATGTATGAAGGTTATCTAGAAAAAAATGCAGTCATAAATTCCTCTGATTTTTATATTGCATGGCTGGATACTTTTTGGACAGCCTCATACTTTACCTGTTATACCTGATATGGTCACAGAAATAAATCACTGAAAGTTATACATAACAAATGGCCTTTATTTGTTAAGGTAGGCATTTAAAATATGACATCATTTTTCTAACCCTTTGTTAGGACTTCTGCTGCAAATAATGGAATTGGCTTTGAACCTTGTTGGGCTCTGACAGTACCAATGGGGCCAGTTTTTGACTGAGAATTGTTTTTTCTTTCTAGGGTGACCCTGGACAGCCTGGGAATCCTGGCTACCCTGGACAGCCTGGTCAAGATGGTAAGCCTGTGAGTACTGAAAGCTTAGTCATCTCCAGTACTGGGATTATAGTGTCAAAGTTAAAATTGCACCGGGCAAAGTTATACAGACAAAGAAGACTTTATTTAAGACTACTGTAATAGGGGAGAGAAATCCAACTACTCAGCTGAAACAGAGAGACGGGGTTCTTGAGTGCTGGGGTGAGCTAGTAGAAAAGTACTGGAGGACTTTAGCAGGGCGGTTGATCGGTGGGATGGAACGAACTGAGTTATCTTGAATTTGGCACATGTTTTCCTTTGTGATTAGGTCATCTGATTAGGTTTTCTGATGGGCATCCATCAAAGTTGGATTACTACCCTACCACAGAGACTGGGAGATCTGCATACAGTAATTCTTAGTTAACCCGTACCCTCAGGGATTGGTAGATGCCCGATAAATGTAAGGAAGCTCTGTGTTAACCAGAGCACAAGCAACAGCACTGGTTGTTTGAGAGCCAGTTGCTTATGCTCTGGTTAACGGAGAGCCTACTGCACTTACCTTCCTTGATCATTTCATTTGAAAGTGATGGTGCCCAGGTCCTCCAGAAAGACATTGCTTGCTATTTGTAAAGCTATTCAGATGCTTTTGAAAAAAGATTTACAACTCAAAGGGACAGAGAAAGAATTTACAGTTACTGATTTTCTACAGTAAACGCTCTAAGGAAAGGGAGGTCGTGGGCCTCCAGTCAGGAAGAAACCTGTCTGAAGTTCAGTCAGACTGAAGGGAACATTAAGTCCCTTAATGAGTAGCTGTTTTCAGAAATCTTTATATATTTGCATTCATAAGGTGTATACTTATAATCAGTTGTTGACCTAAAAAAAGAGGTAAACTGTGTCAAGTTCAAAATTGTCAAAAAGATGAGATTATTTGGGATAAGCAGAGGAATTGCATTTCAGGACACGCAGTCTATAGGTGTGCCCACTGAGGGTTTGGTGGAGACTGTATTTATGGAGAGGAAATGCAAAGTGGGGAGAGTTCAGTAAGAGTCTATTAAAATAAGGTACAGAGACCAGCTTTGAAAATTCCCCAGAGCAGATAAAACCAGTCTGGTCACACAAACAAAACTCAGGATAGCCCATTTCTTGTCCATACCTCTGGAAACCAAAGACAATCTTCCAGGGCTGAAATGAGGCAACCCCTGACCAATTCTTGTCATTTCAGAAAGTTCCCACTTTATCAGTTTTCTGTAAATCAGTCATTTATGGGAAATCAGTTTCTCAGTCCTTTAAGTTTTGTTTTTCTGAGAGCACATGCATGAGATATTTTTATTTTATGCCCCCTTTTCCATTAAAAAAATTTTTTACACAAATTAAGCATCTTTTTAAAGGTGATATTATTTTTCTAAGAATATATGCGTATATAATTATACTTATAATCTGCTAAAAATATAATATCCTCTTAAGTTTTAGAGAACTTGAAGAATATTTGTGAATTAAAGAAATATAAATCCACTTGAAAGCATTTTAGGCAAATATTTATAGGTAAGTTACTGTCAGGGTGTTTATAATACTAAGTAGACATTAGGAATTAGCTTTGATGTTAAATAATTGTCACCATAAGAAGTATCTCCTCAGAGACTTTATCATGAGACATTAATACTTGACATGAAGAATAGGAAGGTTTGTATTATGAGCCAATAATGTTTAAGCAATTAAAGAACTACTGGCCTGATGTGAAATCATCAATACTGCATCAGGATAGAGGAGGAGCTTGTTATGTCCCTGAGAGGTGTGCTGACAAATTTCCATTCCAAAAAAAAAAAAAAAAAAAAAGAAAACTACAGCCAGTTTTTGAAGAGTAGTGATGTTCTGGGGCTATTTACACCAGTGTTGCATAGGAAAGGGGTTACTTATACAGGGGAGCCCCTTTAGACAGAGTGTGTCAAAGAGGGTATTCTGAAGAGTTAACAAAATCATGGCCAGCAGGAGCTACAGGGAGCTGCAGGGCTACTGGGTGCCTGGGGCAGCTGATCTACTTAGATGCATTCTCAATGGGGTGGCAATATATGTGGGGATTTTGAGAAGGAAAGTGGCTCCATCTGCCTTACTTTTTAGAATATTATGTGGAAAGCAGATTATATGGGGCAAGAGTCAAAGCAGGAGACCAGGTAGGAGGTTATTTCAAGATGCTAAATGAGAAATAAGAGTGGCTTGGAGCAGGGTGATATGGCAGAAGGCATCAGATTCTGCATTTTTTTTTTAATGTAATGCTCACCAGTATTCCTGTAAATTATATGTAAGGCATGAGAAAAAGAGTCTGAGAAAAAGGAAGACTTAGAGGATCTTAGTTTGAGTAACTGGGTGAACAGTAGTGTCGTTTATGAAGCTGGGAACACTGGGGAAGATGTAAGTTTTATGGAAGAGATCATGAATGCATTTTTGACATGTCTCCTAGAATTTTTGATATAGGAATCTTGAGTTCAGGGATATATTTGAAAATGAAAATGAAAATACACAGTTGGGACTCTGTAGCATGTGGATGTATAATATTTAAAGCCACCCGAGTAGATGAGGTCATTTAGCGAGTAAATACAGGTAACTGGAGAAGAGAAGGTGGTGGGCTCTCTTACAGAGGAAAAACAGAAGGACACAGCCCAGGGAACTGAGAAAGAATGATCAAAGTAAGAGGAAAACCAGGAGGGCGTGGCATCCTAGATGCCAAGTGAAGAAAACATTTCAGGAAGGGATTAATCACTTGTGTAATTGTTGCTAAGAAGTTGAGAACAATGAAATAAATGCCTAGACCAATGGATTTGCTCTGTGGAGGTCACTGAGGCCCTTGATAAATGAGGTTTCAGGGATGGTGAGTACAAAAGCTGGATTGAAATGGGTTCAAGAGAGAGTCAGAGATAAACTAGTGACAAGGAGTATAGATGCTTCTGAGGGGTATAACAAAGAGAAGAGAAATGGAGCAATAGTATGGGAGAATGTGGGATAAAAAGATGGGAGATGTTACAGTATTTTTTGTAAGTAAAAGGAGGCAGAAGGGGGAAAATTTGATGATTTTGGAGATCGGGGATATTTGTAGAAAAGTAAGTAAGAGAGCATTGTTTATAGTCACGAGATGAGAGTTTGGCCTGGATAAGAATATGGGCAGTTTAACATTTATATGAGATAGAGGGCAAAGCCACTATGTACAGAGAGAGCTAGGTAGTGTATTTGCAGGAAATAGGTTGAGAAATTATCGTCAGCCTGCTTCTATTTAAATTGAATTAAATGAATAGATTCCAAACCTAACATCTCTCACTTTGCCCTTACCCTTAACTCCTGCTGTCTGCCAGCATTTGCCTTGTAGTTGCCTATCCCTTTCTCACTTAAATTGTCACATGAATTGGTTCCATTCCTTCCCTGCGACTCCTAATCCCATGGAAGATACTACCTGAGGTTCTGTGTGAGTTCTGAACTAAGGACACTGTATGAGATGAGTTTTAGAAATGTGAGCCCTTCTTTGCCTGGACACTCCCTCTCAAGTTCATACTCTTTCTGTTACTGTCTCAACTCCAAGGGAGAGACACTTCACATGGTGAAGGGTCATCTGCTGACACCCTATAATGACACAGAGCTCCCCTGACTACACTGCTGACTTATTTAGGCTTTTGTTTCTTCAGTGGTGACAACTCCTGGGCAATATTTGGAGGTGAGTGCTGAGCAGGCCTTCCACAGGTTAGCAGCTCTAGTTTGCTTTATCTTTTTTTCTTTCTTAATGCCTTACCATGAATGAAGTACTGAAAATTTGTTGTAATTAGCCTGATACAATAATCATGGACGTTACTCTATGTCTCTTATTAAAGCTGTGATAGACGTATTGTCTCGTCTCGTTCAATACATATATACATAAGGGCTGTCTGGAAAAATCCAATCATTGTTAATATAATGAGAACAGTTACATCATTGAATACTTTCTGGACAGCCCTCCCATATATGTGTTTTTGTGTCTGTGTATATGATCTTATGTATAGATACAGCTGTGTAGTATTTAAATATTGGATGTTAGATAATGTTAGATGGTATTAAGTGATATCTGATGTTAAAGACAGAACAAACCAACGATGGTAGACAGAATAATGTACATCCTAATTTTAAAGACCTGAGCATTTGTTACCTTACATGATAAAAAGAGACTCTGTGTGTATGATTAAATTAAGTATCTTGAGATGCAGGGACTATCCTTGTTTATCTGAGTGGCCCAGTGTAATCACAAGGTTCCTTTTAAGTGCGAGACAGGAGTATCAGGACCAGAGAAGATGTGATGGAAGCAGAGATCAGATTGAGGCAGCCTCTAGAGTCTGGAAAAGGGAAGGGACAGATTCTCCCCTAGCACCTCCAGAAGGAGGGCAGCTCCCCCCCGCCCCCCCCCCCCACCATGCGAATAGCTCCCTAAGATCCATTTGGGACTGCTGACCTGTGGAGTCATAAGTCTGTGTTGTTTTTAGCTGCTATGGTGTAGGTGATGTGCTGCAGCAGCAATAGAAAACTGATACACTAACGCAAATCCTATTTACCAAAACGTGTGATGTTTTTCTTAAATATCCCCCGGCCCACGGTTTCTTTCACTCTGCAGGAGATATGAAATTGGGTGGCCAGGCCACAAGGGAAAGTAAACCTGGGAGCCAGAACAGCTGAGGGCCATTAGCGTGTGACGAGGGCCAGCACATAGGGCTTGGGAGGTGTGGGTGGGGCCTGCGGCTGGCGGTGGAAACCATCTGCACCAAGGAAACTTGGATGCCACAATTCAAAGGGAATCCTGCTTTGTTTGGATTTAGTTCTGTGCAACCCCCCTCAAGAAGCAGTTTGAGTCTCTTCCTCATTATGACGAGGCCAAGTCAACTGAAGCTTTAAATAGGAAATTATTCTACTCTGGAGAAATACTAATTTTCATAAGGAAAATGCCCTCAACCAAATTAAAGAGCTATTTTCAAATCCTTCCACTCCTTTCTCATTTCTCTATCAGTTAAATAACTTCTATCAGCACAAGGTCTGAGCATGTTAGTATTTTACCATTATAAAAGGAGAGACAGGGGAAATATTTTTATGTTTTACTAGGTAATTCAGAGTAGTAAACTATTAGACATTGTACCGATATGACATTAAAAGATGGCCATATATGGAAACATGTAATAGGACTGTTTTATGATTTTGTAGAAGTTTGTATTTTTACAGTGCTTATTTCTGTCTGCTTTTGGTAATTATTAAGTACTCTACGTGACGTAAAAGTACTTTACTGAAACCAAAGCCTTAGCTGGTTGTTGCTGCTTGTTCAGCCCTCTGCTTTGCTTTTAAAAGTTGCTTTGTTTCCAAGGGTCTCAGTTTCTTAATCTGTAAAGTGAGAAGATGGTGCCAGATGAGGCCTAGGTTCTCTTCAATACTGATTTTCTAAAATTCCATAAGGCCATCGTATTTGCTGAGAAAGGTGAACTAGAGTAAACTGTGGCATTCTCAAGGTGATTTTTTTATATCCTTGGCCTTAAGAAGGGATCCAGGAAGATTGACAGCACACTGCTATCAGTAAATTTAAGAATGGTTTGGTCAATTGGTCATGGTGATGGTGCACCAGCCTTTGTCCCTACCCTCCTCATTGTGCCCTAGAAATTCCAGGCAGTGGCCAGTTTGCTATGGAGGGTTAAATCTTACAGAATTGGTAGCTGGCACAAATGAGGACTTTCAGAGTTATATGCCTTTATCAAACCACAAATAAAGAGAGGGGTAGGGATAAGTTAAGAGGAGATGAAGTTGTATAGGTAGGAGGGTAAAAGGAGAGGAGATTGAGTAGCATTCTTTAGGCCGTTGTGATAATGCCTTTGGCTTTCAGTTGGAGTGAGTTCAGGAGCCAGTGGAGGGTCTTGAGTTAAGGTGTGATGTGATGTACCTTATAAAGAAGTTAACTCTGACTTCTGAATTGAGAGTAGATTTTAGGGTAAGCCTCTTGAAATAACCCAGGACTGAGATGATGGTGGTTACTAGCATCAGTGTGGTAATAGTGAGGCCAAGAGGACCACCTACATTCTGGGGTTATTTAGAAGTTAAAGCTGACATTTAGAAGTTTGCTGATGTATTGGATGTAAATTTAAGGGAGAGAAGTCAAAGGAGACTCTTACATGGAGGGATAGGAGAGAAAAAATTGGACAGGGGAAATCAGGAGATTGGTTTCGAATATATTAACTTTTTATGTTAGATGATCAGGTAGAAATTTTAAGTTGAATATAGAAGTCTGAATTCAAGGTGAGTTTCCTTTGTGTGAAGTGTCCTTTCTTATTCTTTACCCATTTTCTATAGGGGTGAGGGCACTTCGTATATCAGTTAATAAGAGCTTCTTATGCATGAAGAGAATTTATCCTGATATATAGATTATTTTCTCCAGTGTTTTTTTCCCCTTTCAGCATTAGGTACTCTACTGTACAAGAATGTTCATTTACTTTATGATTTTTAAGAAATTTAAATTTTTTATTTCATTTTTGGAATTTATTTTGCTGTTTGGGGTGATGTAAATATCCAAACAGATTTGGAGAGCTTGGGGAAGGGCTATTCTAACATAGTGAAATTCAACAAGAATGAATATATGGCTCTTATTTTGTCTGGGAGATGTTATTTAAATTCAACCTTGGTGAAAAGGGATCAACATACGCAATGGGGCTGCCTAGAGGCTGAGGCAAGTTTTGCCATTGTTAGTAAACACATCATGTATATATTAAAAAAGGTGACAGTTTTGCTTTTGGATTTGGTATAAAATATTACACTTTAGGGATATGTAATATCTGGGTATCATTCACAAGAGACTAATTGCAGGAGAGCAGAGCTCAGAAGTCAGCTTGTGGCGACGATTTACTGAACTTCAAGTGTAATGCAGAAAGAGATACTATTTTAAAATCCTCAAGATTGATGATAGAGAATAAGAGGGAAGGGAGTTGGGTCGGGGGACATTATACTGAGGCTTGCAGAGTAAGTGTGATGGGGGTGAACGAATTAGTAGTAGAGCAATCAGACCCAGGAGCCGGGCTTTTCATGCTTTCCCTCTTTCAGACTCTTCACTGAAGATGATGCCGTGTGTGTGCTCAACACTTTGAGAGCTGCGGGAAGTTTAGAGCTGAGTGCTGTTAATATTAAAGACCTGGAAATGGGATATATTGGGATAAAAGCCACAAAAATGGCTATTTTTTGGCTTGGAAAAAAGAATTACAAGGGGCAACCTAATTATCAAGTATATAAAACATCCTTCTTGAGAGAACAGTTTCTACCCGAACTCTCACTTCATCTCTGTTGGGTTCCTTAGCAAAAGGGTTTATTGTCTCAGTGTCTTTGATGTCCACAAAACACACACATACACGCATCCATGTACACCCATGAAAATCTCACAGATAAACTAAAATATGCACCATTGCTCTTGAATAAACTATTCTACACTTTGGCAGTTTATCTTCCTTTTCAGTAACAAAATGTTGCTTGAAACTTCTTTCTTCTGTAGAGCTTTCTAGAAAAAGCTTACTTGACTAGCTAAATCAGTTTTCTCCAATACTCACCTCATGTAAATCTCATATGTGGATCTTTCCAAGTTTATTTTGTGTCTTTAACTAGATTAGTTATATATTACAGATAGTATGTACAGTAATGATGTATAGATATTACATATGTACCAATGTTGTTTGTATATTCAAGGAATTGTTTGGTTACACATCTAGCATTTATAATATTAAAGTTAGATCCTTTCTCATATTGTGTCTTCTTTTGATGGTAATTTTTATGGCTGCAGGGCTGTTTCTATGATTATTTTTAGATCCCTCAGTGGTTGTGACTTGTTGGACTTCATAAATATTTAATGCTTGCTTATTTACTCATTCTTTCATTCATCCACCTGATATTCCTTGGTTGTTCACGGTGTTCCTGGCACTCTTCTAGCCTAAGGAAATACAGCAATGAACAAAATAGACAAAAACTCCTGCTGTTTTGAAGCTCACATTCTACTGGGGAGAGACAGATGATCAATCTACAATAATAAATTAAAAATTTCAATACATTTTTAATAATAAATTAAAAAATAAGTAAATAATATCAGATGGTTATAAGTATTATGAAAAAAATATTTCAGGACAGTAAGACAGGAAATGAGATTAGTTATTGGTTACCTCCCTTTGACTATAAAGCATAATTGTTATTTAGGTTTGGAAGTAAGAATTAATAAAAATGGTATGTTACTTTAAAAAGGTGTGCATTCTCTTTTTGAAATAAGCTTATTATAACTTTGTGTCACATTACTCAGGAAATGTGACACTTCTCTTAAATTTAATTAAATTCTGTGAACTAAGCTATATCTGTGAACATTATTTGCCAGAGATTGGCAGTGTTTTTATTTCAGGTGCTTAGCCCAAGGCAAATCATTATAGGAAAGTAGATGATGTTGCTTTGTCTTTACTACCCACACACATTTATGTAATGGGGAGAGAATTAGATTTAGATCAAATTTCATTTATAGTAAATGTAGTTTGCTTTAATTGGAAATAGCAATTCTGTTTTTTCCCCCTATGGAACCATATAGCTTTCATTATTAAATATAAATAATTTATTTTAGTCCATTATAATATTTTAAAAATTTTGTGCTGCTTCATATTTTGTAATCAATTAAATTATATTTTCCTCCAGAGTCCTTCCTTCAGTCAGTGATAAAATCAGCTATACTACCACACAAGCCAGCATCCTGGGCATCATTCCTCAACTCCCAATTCCTTACCTCCTGTGACCCATCATCAGGTTGGACTAAATATACCTTGAATGGACTCAGGTTCTACCTACTATTATCTCTCCCCTGCAGGAACGTCTTGCATGGTCTTCATGTTTTCCTTGCTGCATATAATCTATTCTCCACAGTACAGTGAGTGAGTCCTTTAAAGTTCAAGTCTGATTGTGTGACCCCATGGTTTAGTGAGTTGGATAAAGATCAGAGTTCTTGATGCAGCTCACGTAACTTCCAGTCTACCATTCCAGTCTTGTATTCAGTATACGTACACACACCTTTTCTTTCATCTCCAGTGATATGGCTCATCCTGTCACGCTGCGTGGCACATTAAAGGGCTTCTTCTTATGCATTGTGCTTCCTTTAGAGTTCCTGGGAGCTTATGTGCCAGAGGAAGCTTTCAAAAGCTTCCCCTGACTACCTACTCTTCACTCCTGTAGCGTCACAATTCTTTCTTAGAACTTAGTTCAGGTGTAATTTTATTAATGTGATCTTTTAGTCAAGTGCTGTGAGCAATCAGTTAAGGCATATAAACCACTTGACTTATAGTTGAGTTAGGTTGCCAGCAAACTACTTTCTATATTACCTGCATGGAAAGACAGATCCATGAATATTCTTGGAATTTAGTTGTATAGAGCTATAAAGTCTCCCCATGACTAGAAGAATCCATAGTGTACATACACTTGATTTTGGTTACCTAGTTACCCTGGCTACATATCTAAGAATATCTGTTGGAATTTTGGAAAACATTGAAGAAAATTATGTAGTAGAATAAACTTTAAATCACATTCTTACATTTAAAATATAAAAATGACATCCAAAATAATTTCTCTGGATTTTATTCCCATTAAATTCAGAGCATATAAAAGAAACCAATTATTCTATCTATTCTATCTTCCTATTTTTTGAAAATTTATATATTTAGATTGGCACAGTATTTTATGGTACAATTAGAACTGGTCCCAGAAGAGATTGTGACCCTTGCCCATTTGATGATTTTGTTTCCAATTTCCATTTCAAAGCTATACATCTTTCCTGGACATTGTAACTATGAATCATGGAAGAAAAGTAAATTGATTCTGTATACTCCAACCCTACAATTTGGCAGTGAGAATATTTTTTTCCTGTAAAATGACTCATTTACAAAGAAACTTTTTCTGAACATGGAAAAGACTTTTATACTTTCAGAAATCTTGCAGATGGGAATGTTGTGGATATTTGGACCTGCTAATAATTACAAAATGGTGAAATGAATGTTGAACAATATTAAACAGTCAAAAATCATGTGGAAGTTACAGTTACATAAGAAAATGCAGAAGCGTATGTATTCAAAACAATTAAAAAACTCAGTAAGCTATATAGAAAGCTTATCATTTTTTCCTGTTCCAGGGCATTTTATTTTTGTTTTAGTATATCCTGCTATGAGTCAACCACTGTTTTATTTCTTGCTCTTCTTGGAAACTGTTACACTTTTCCTCCCTGTTAACCTTTATTTTCATCGTTTTTAGTCCAAAATTTGTTTTTCTGAATGTCATCCAATTTCTTCTGGCTATTTGCCTGGGATCCCCTAGCTTGGATGTGGTTTTGGTTTTTCTTTATTTTGTTACTAATGATGCTTCCTCTACTTTCTAAAATAATCTCTGAATTTCTTTCGACAGCAAAGTGTTCAAGACTGCATCTCATTGTAAGTTAAGGAACAAAAATGGAACAAAAGCTTGGTTGTCGTATTGTGGGACGCACCTCTTCTTCCTGGATTTCAGTTCTTCCAAAATTGAAACCAATAGGGCCGTCATAAAATATTCTGAGGCCTTGTGTAACTTTATTAACCAATGCTACCCCAATAACTTTAATTAAAAAGAAAGAAATTAAAAACAAACACACTGAGGCTGTGTTCACATGCTCAGGATTAGATCTTTATGAATGTTGAAAATGGGTTAAATCATAATGATAATTATTGGACCTGCCATTCCTCATAAGCTAATGGTGGCTATTAAAGCTACAGAGTAACACTCTGCAGAGTTGTTCTCATGGTTTTGTACAATAGTCATTGAGTCTGAAGAAAAGAAAGAGACTCAGGTTTGTTGAGTTTCTACCATCTGTCAGACATTTTCACCTGTAATACTATTTGTTTCTTTTCGTAAGTGAAGTGGGTATTATTAGCCTGATTTTTGGCTAGGCCAAGTGACTTAGCCAAAATTCCATAGAAAGGGAGGAGCAAAAATTCAGCCCAAGGTCTTTTCCAATTTCAAAATTCATTTTCTTTTACTTTCCTGTGTTGCCTCCCAAGGTGTAGGGATTCGATGACTCTGCCTGAGGTCAAATTATGAGTCAGAGGTGAGCTGGGTACACTGTCTGGGGCATCTCCACATTGCTTAGAAAATGCAATGTGCTCTTTCTAACAAATTCATTACATTAACTTTTTGAAGCAGGGAGACAGGATGGCAACTGTTGATCTTCTATAAAAGAGTAACTATCTGAAAAAAGTAATAAAGCAGATAGGACATTTGGCTTAACTTTTGAAAAAAAAAAGTGAAAGAAAAAGAATTTCTTAAAAGAGAAATTTGCAGATGACCAATCATTTTCATAAGCAGCTCATCTCCCTGGTAACTTTCTTTTGAGGAATTTTATGAACATTCCTTTCCTCTGGGCACTCAGAATCCTAAACAATGTAGAAGTAGTCTGGTTAAATGGACTTCTTTGAATCTGATTAATCATTCTAGAGTCGTAAGATCTGATCTACCGTGAAGCATTTTTTTGAAAGAAGGTGTTTCCACTGGCTCTGTCAACTTACTAGCTATGTAACTAGCTACATAACTTTCTGTGCCAGTTTCCTCGTTTAAAAATGGGGATAATGTGGAACCTACATTAAAGAGTGATTGTGAGGATTTGGTGAAGTACTTAGTCTGGAACATGGTAAGTAGCATACAAATCATTGCTATTATTTCTCCCAATTCCTACAACCTGTTGTATAACATATCAGACTCTCCAGAGAGTGTATACAAGGTTTGAAAGGACCTGAAGGACATCTGTAGGTAACCTGGTTCTATTTAGGCATGTGCTAGCAGTGATAGAGTTGAAATTCAATTCCAGGCCTATCTGATTCCAAAGTAGTTGAGGACAGGATATTCAGTGATGACAAGGGTGGTACAGACATAAGGCTGAGCAAACTCTATGTAGATTGACTTTCTTCTGCCAGATCTTGAGAACATGAACCACATGGTATTACCAAAAGTTTCAATTTGCTGTTGGAAACAGCACAAACATAGCCTGGTTCCATGGGGAAAGAGATTTTTCACACTTGTGTGTGGTGTAGATGATTTGAAGGTAACTTCTTCCAAAGCTTATTAACAAAAAAATGTGCCAGATGTTCTGTTCAATGATAGAAATATAGAAATGAATTAAACTTGATTCCTCATCTCAAAGGGGGCACATAATCCAGTGACACAGAGATAGTGCCAGCTCAGAGATCACATGGCGGGTTTGAAAACTGGAGGTTGTTCTGTATGGAGTATGGAAAGTCTGGTTATGAGACTCATTCACTGGGGAAGTAAAATATTTAAGGATTGTGCAAAAGGACTTGAGAAAAATTTAAGTTTGAGAAATCCTAGAGAAAGCCTAATGATATACTCTGTGAAAGACTGAATAGTGTATGAGGGAAACAGTGATAGTTGGTGATAGAAATTATATAGTCATAGTCATCATTCTAGGAGTGACTGAGCATTTTACAGAATAAGAAATGCAAGTGCTTATAAAAGGAGAGAAACTATTAACACTGATCTTTTTGAGACAACCTCTATTATCATTATCATCATCATCATCATCATCATCATCATCATCATCATCATTAGAGGTAGCAAAAGAATAGTAAAAGGAATATTTAAAAATGAGACCAGAAAAGCAGAGAATTATGATTGTCTCTGAAATTGCAGCTAAAAATACTGACAAGTGATTGGATGGGTACAAACACCAGTGCAGATACCCATGAGTAACCACCTGGAAATGAAGCTTTCGAATTTAAGATTGCGGATGTAATTGGAAACATTAATAAGACCTATGTTAATACTCTTGACAACAGAAAGAGTTACCCAAACAGTGAGAGCTGACAGAGATGGGCAATGAATAGAGAGGGAGAGAAAGATGGAATCTGACTAAGAGAGGCAAATGTGTTAGCAAGTGCCAGGTGGTCCAAGGCAACCTGACACTGACCTCGAGAAAGTGTTTAGGGCCTGCAACTTGGTTTTGGAGTTTAGTTACCATGTGTTGAGTGAAGAATGAATAGTTTTCCTCTGTCTGAAAAAGTTGTAGTATTTCACCAAGTGTTCAGTTTCTGAAGGGAGGTGTAAGAAGCACTGAAGATGAAAGTGAGCCTCCCCTCAGCAGAGAGCTCCGCCTTGGGAGGTGGTGGGGGCACACCACAGCCATATTCTTGAGGTTAATGTAATAGCAACTCTCTAAAATGAGCAGCACAAAGGCTCTTACAGACTTACTCTAAAGACAACATTCATTAAGGTTTAATTTATTCTAGGGATTAACTCAGATGACCCTTAATCAGGTAGTTTAAAAATGTATTACATTTATTTAATCTTCTAATCTTAAGTGTGTTTCTCCTGAGTATGCTGAATGGATTTCTAATGCGCAGCACATTTCTTTAGGAGCTATAGACTTCGGCTTTGTATTTTGATCCCAAAGGCTTCCTTTTAATTGAAACATTTCTGGCTATTTTTATTAATGGAGAGATATTTATGACCTTTTTCTTAAAGACTGAAAAAGATACATTTCTTATTAAACATTTGATAGTTTGTTATTTTGGTTTCTTAAACTAAGGGAAGTCTTAGGAGTAAGAAACTTGAGCCCGGAGTTGGTCGTGAAATGGGAGAACACTCTTTGCAAATATGATGAAACGTTCATTATTTCTTGTTTATTTTCCTCAGGGGTATCAGGGAATTGCAGGATCACCAGGGGTTCCGGGATCCCCAGGAATCCAAGTATGTGATTTGTTGATGCATATTTTAGAAATATTATTTCTAGTGATCAAAAAACCCATAATTAACAGAATTTTATTTTGTGGTCATTTTAGGGAGTGCGAGGACTACCAGGTTACAAAGGAGAACCAGGCAGAGATGGTGAAAAGGTAAACACACACCAATAAAAATGTGGACAGTTGTTTTAGTCACTCAAGGAAGACATAGAATGTTGCCTGTGATGACTCCCTTTCAGTAGTGGTCACCTTGGGGAATTCCAAGATTTGTGGGCTCAGAAATTTGTCAGTGGCCATCACCTAATAAAGCTTTTGCCACTAGATAGTGGTCATCAGCTGATGACCACTGTCAGATGGAACAGGTGTTGGCATTGCCCTGGTGTCATGTTCTCTCCTTGTGTATAAGCTCTGGAGAGAGCTATCCTCTTAGAAGGGAGAGAATTATGTGAATGAAATGTGTCCCCTATTAGCCACAGATAGCTCAAAACCCACATGTCCATCTCCATAATAGTTACCTATCTGGCAGGTGACCTGTTGGCTTAGCCTATTAGCCTTCTTCCTTTGGGCTTCAGTGGGTACAGACAGCATTTGAACTGCTGACTTTCCTTTTTTGCAACTTTAAGATTCACCAATCTTTCTATTGAGGTACGTGTTCTTTAAGTATATTCAATATGTTAGTACTTCCCCATGGATCTAGCCAGGGCCTGCTGGTCCTAGTAGCTGCTCCACATCCAAGATAACCATTTGTATTTGCGCAGAGCCCTATGTTGATTGGTTAGCTTAATTCCTAAAGCATAATCTTATTTCTAAGTTCTTTGAAGGCATTATGCTATTTGCTCCTGGTAAGAACCTGTACTACTTTTCCAACCACAACCCTTGCAAAATTATTACCATTTTAAAATACTGTGTACAGCAACCACATGTGAGAAACACTAATGTAGTCCATATCCATTTTATGTTTTACTCGTTGCTCATGTTAGTTGCAGATAATTGTAGGTGCTAAAATTACCATGTTTGGATGGGTCTCTGGCAGATCTCATGATGGATCTGCCGTTTTCAATCTATCTGATCTTGGGCACATTACTCAATGCATTTGAATCTTATTTTCTTCGTTAACACAATGAGGATTTCATTATAGGCTTTTGTGAAGATTAAGTGAGGTAATGTAGGAAAAATAGTATGATTCCTAGAACAGGTTTTTTTGTTTTTGTTTTTGATTTGTTTATAAACAAATGGTGGTTATTTGGTTGTTCTGCTTTGTTCATCAAGCAGCCTGGTTGCTATTGGGATGTAGCATGGGGTGGGCTGGCATGTATCATGGGCAGGACATGGATTAGAGTGACCACCAGGACAAACAGGAGGGCTAGTGACTGGAAAAGAAACAGAGAAGATGGAATGGGCCAGGGCAGCTTTATAATATGTGGAGAGTTAGAGGTCCTATTTTATATGATGGAGGTGCATCTTAAGAAATGACAGGGAGCAGACCAGACCCACGGGAATAGGAGATGTCTTATATTTTCATGCTCTGGGAACATTCTGAGAACAACCTGACTTCCTCCATGTGAATGGGAAATTCCACTGGGAAGGTGAGGAGGATACCTGTTCAGAGATGACCTACATTCTAGTCTATAGGATCACTGCTGTGTGGTTTTTTGTTTTGTTTTGTTTTGCTTTTTTTTTTTTTTTTTTTTTTTTACATTCTCACACAAACCTGATTTTGAGATTGGGGGATGCATAAAAGTATGCATACATGTATGAATGAATGTATCTATGAATGGATGAATAAATTTATTTTTCCCTTTACCTGGGTTTTAGACACCAAATATAAAAAGGAGACTTTTCATGTACCTTAGAAAAATTGGAGGAAGTTTCCTTGGAATAGATGAGCCTTCTTTAAAAATAAAGGAATAATAGTCATTCTCTTAGTCACCCGTGAAACTTAACTGATCTATTGTTTTGGGTTATTGTGCTGTCTTTAAAACAGATGTATGTGAATTTTACAAAGCCCTATTTTATTGAACTAGATAAATAAGATATATGTTTATGAATAGGTTTCTGTTTTCAGTCCAACAATGATTTCATTCAGAATTATTTTCTGAAATTCATTGTTTGGACATAAATCTGATTTGACACAGTCATTGTGGGCTTAAAACCACCGCGTGCTATCATCTAAATCCTGCCTCACATTCCTTGTGGCTTCAGAGAGTCCTTTATTGAGAGTTAAAATAATTTAGCAAGTTACAGACTTTTCCTTGGTTGTTTCTGTATAATATGTTTTCTTGATTTTCGAAAGTGGGAAAGTTAAAAAATATACCCCTGAGCTGGCCGCGACTTGTGGCATTGCAGCGTGTTTTTTCCAGGCATCACACAGTGGCTTTTGGGAGATTGTTCCACGCAATACTGTTCCCCATTAGTATATTTTTCCAGAACAATTTCCATTTTGTGGATTTCCTCCGAAAACTCCCATACTTGGAATTTCCACATAAGATAATTAAAATTCGATGCACTTTCTTGCTGACTTTAATATTTGTTCTCCACACATCAGATGAATAGAATGTGTATAGATTTTGCAGGACTTCTTCTCTGAATTTACAAATAAAAAAGGAATACCTTTATAAAAAAGGAATATCTTCAATGGGTAACTCATTTTCTAACATGCTTTAAAGCTATTCTTTAAAAATCTAAGAAATACTTTAAGTACTTCAAAACACTTTCTCAGCCTTAAGGAAACTTAATATATTTAAATCATGTGGTTAACTGATAAGTATTTATGGGTTTTGGAGTAGTGTATGAAACTTTTTTATGGTAAATTCAAGTCTGGAAATGCAGGAGGTATTAATAATTCATTTTTTTTTAGCCTATCTTGACTTTTCACAAACTCATCACTTGGTTTTCCTTGGTTTAAGAAATAAAATATACTAATTATATCTAAGATATCATTATGAAGCTATTTATATATTTTGTTTAATTTCTTTGTTATACAATTTAACATTTAAATCATTCTTTCAATTCCTCATTTCCATTGTCTTCAGCCTCCATACCAGAATATCTTGTGATAGGTAAAAGTTCCTTGCTTAAATTAAGTCCCTTATTTTCATTATCTGGGCTTCCAAAGACAAAGGGTTAAGTGGTATTACTGTGATGTCTATTATTTCTATGTGTGTGAGAGAGAGAGAGAGGGAGAGAGAGACAGAGACAGCGAGCAAGCGAGCACGAGCAAGCCATGACAAAGGACCAAGCTAAGTATTTTATTAGGGAATAATATATAGTGATGGAAGGAGAACTAACTCTGGGTCGTGAACATACAATGCAATCTATAGATGATGTGCTATAGAAGTGTACACTTGAAACCTATGTAATTTTACTAACCACTGTCACCCCAATAAATTTAATAAATTAAAAAAAAATAAATAAGGTCATCTAATAAAGCACTTACTGAACCCTAAGAAAAGCAAACTTAGAATGTTACTGGTTTTACTTCTTGCAGTGTTCCTGAAGCCAAAAAAAAAAAAAACCAAAAAACACCTCAAAAGTTTAAAAAATAAAAGCAAAACCAGTAGTGACATAGAAGGGAGAAACAGTTACAGCTGGCTTAGCAAACTTGACATTTTTTTTTCTGTTTTCTTAGAAAAGAGAGTAATCTACCCATGGAGCTTTCTGAAAGTACCACAGCCCACACACTGGTGGTTGGGTATGCGTATGTTGGGGAGAGAGCCCCTGGAGGCTTAAAGCAGTTACAGATTACAAGCTGGGTTCTGAATGCAGGCTACTTGAGCCCCTGCCCCTACTCACACTTCTTAATGTCTTTAAACCTAGTTTTCAAATTCTGGAAAGTGGGGGCTCTGATATTACTTCATAGTCTTGTTTTGAAGATAAAATGAAGCCATGCATGTGCTTGTCCAAAATTATAAATTGATGGCAATGATGGTGATGACAGTTTGCTTATTGGAACCACCATCCTGCTGTTTACGTAAGGTAAAAGTCTTGAAAATACCTTTGGTTTATTTTTTTTTTTTATCATTTCTCTAAATGTGAAAGTGCCCCATCTGAAGCAATCAGACAGTAATTCCCTGAACTTATGGCCACTGTATCGACCCTTTTGCCTATGTATGTACCTATATTTTGCCTTCTTTCTTGTTAATATGGATGAACTATTCATGTATAATAATACCCAATGTTCCTCTTGTGCTCTGGATCACATCTTTATCTGTTACTTTGTGTTATTAATGAGCTCCTCTCATCTGTGTCATTATTTTTTTTTTCTAGTTAAAGTTTTCCAGTAGCCCGAAGGATGACCCTGAAATCAACCACATGGCCTCCTTTCGCTAATACCCCATTTCTGTTTCCCATTACAGTATGAGTATGCCATTCCTCACTCTGCACTTCCTCACTTCCCTTCCTCTCTTTGACTGATGCCAATGGGATTTCCATCCCAACCTTCTGCTGCATATTTAGATCTCTAATGTCTACCATCTGTCAAATCCAGTAGTCAGTGTTCTCCAAGATCTCTGCTTATCGTGCTCCGTGTCCCAGCAGCATTTGACACAATTGACTATTTTCTTCTTCTAGGAACAATTTCTTCTCTTGGCTTCTGGGATAACACATGTTCCTAGATCTTTCTCTTGCCTTCATTGATTACGTTTTCACAGTTTAGTTATTATCTTCTCTTTCTCTATCTAATCTCTATGTGTTGGGGTGTTCCAGGTTCAGCCCTGTACCTTTCCTCTCCTTCCTTATTAGAGTCTGTTATTTGTCATGTTATTAAATGTAAACTTATAGGAGTATAAATTTACATAGCAAATATATAAATATGCATATTAAAAATAAATACATATTTATTCATGACACAATATTCAGTTTTCTCAATGCTTTATCTCTAGTTGGAAGTTCATTTGATGCATTATTTGCCCTTCTAAGTTATTATAAGAAAAGTTTTTCTAATCAAATATTCACCACTACATTACATAAATCACCATTTTCCCAACCTCCAGTAATTACTTTTCATCACTCACTGCCTAGACCCAAAGCCAGTATCACATGGGTATATTTAATATTGTTTTGGCAACCTCTTCTTTCTAGTATACCAATTTTTGCATTAATTAACTTAGGCTAAGGTATACTTCAATAACAGATGACCAGATGGCTCATTGACTGACACAGGAACATTTGTCTTTCACATTACATGCCCATTGTGGATAAACTTGGCTTTACTTTATCACTTCTTTGCTATCAATTACTGTTTTTTTTTTTTTTTTAGCAGAAAAAAATTTTTTTATTATTGTCGAATTTATTGGGATGACATTGGTTAGTGAAAATTACATAAGTTCAGGGTATATAATTCTACAATACATCATCTATGTGTTGCACTGTGTGCTCACCACCCAGAGTCCGTTCTCCTTCCATCACATGTATTTGAATCCCTATCCTGCCTCCCCCACTCCCCCTCTCTATCAATTCCTTTTTAACTTTGGCCACAACTTGGCTCAGTATAATGTGTTTCGGTCACACTTTCTAGGGTTCTGTATTTTGTCAATACTCTCTCAAGATTCCCCAACCATTTTGCTCACTAAGTTTCTCTGCTCCCAGTTTCTCTACCTAAACCCCTTAACCACTAGATGTGAACATGGATGTCTTGTCTTTTTATTTTCCTTAAAAATCTTGCTTATACATGGGAGGGTAGCTTTGTCCAGATTTTATATGTATTTTTTGTCCAATGTGGGTGAAAGTGCTCTTGGTCTCCTCACTTCACCTGAGATTTGTTTGTCATCTCCAATAAATACAAGTTTGAAAGTTGTCTTGTATCACTCCTAGCCAGAAAATGGATCTCTTCCCTGGGACATTGTTGCCATATAAGAGAAACCTAGTTGGCACCGTCTATAGTTTTATCAAGTATTTATAGCATAGCTAAATTCCATCTAATCAAGAGTATATCCTATTCTATCCTGGCCTTCAACTGGTTATCTCTTTTCAGTCTTCTGAAGAGTTAGCTCAGGTTAATCTCGTAACTCTAATCTCCTCTCTCTCTCTACAAACTTTTACCACCCCCTCCTGTTCTAAGCAAAAGGGAAAAAAATATATTCAAAAGGTAGTTTTAGTTCTTGAATCAGGAGTCTACATGGTAGGGGAAAGAAAATCATCCAGTTTTTTTGTGTGTGTGTCTCTTGATCTCCCCTTAAATGCTATTTTTAGTTTTTTTTCCTTTTTTTTTTTAATCCTCTGCTTGGCAAGATTGTTGAATTTTGGGGATATAAGCTTGTAGAAGAAAAAGGGGCCCTGTAACAAATCTAACCAAAAGTAGATGTGCTTTCTCAGTTCATATCATTTCTTTTATGTCTGTCTTGTTGTCTCTGTGACAGTGACCATTGTGAACCTACCTTTCTAATGAACAAGATGCTCCGAGTATTGAAGCATCAATAAGTCACTAGGGCTTCTTGATGAAGATGAAGGGTTGAACACACATTAACTTTTTCCTGTATCTTAAACTCTAATTAAAGCAATGGTCAATAAAATAATAACAATTATATAACAGTGAATAATAATAATAATAATAATAATAATAATACCTACCATGACACAGAGAATGAAAGAAAATGACAGCTCCACATTTTTGGAAGTTGAAAAGAAAGCTAAATCCTAAAGTTACAAGTCATATGATTTATATGGGAGAGACCCTCCTTATACATACATACAAACACACACACACACACACACACACACACACGCACGTGCACACACATACATGCACACAGGCACCCCAAAGGCTCAGGAAATGATAAAATCATGCATTTCATGATGGAGATATATTGAAAATGGAGCTACATTGAAGGTAGCACTAAAAATGCAAGTGTGGTTATATATCCCTTTAAGTACTATGAAATTCTGCTATCTCTTCCTCAACTCTGTGTAGCCAAGTAAATCTCCCTTCTTCTACCCTGGCAGAAACATAAAAATTTATTATCTGGAGGAGATAAAATTTAGGGTCTCTAGACTGGGAAGAAAAGACTATGATGTACTAAAATAATAGAATTTAGAGACATTTACCCATGTTGTCACTGTCTACTTTTTTCCCTCTATCTGGCCTCCAGAATGCTGTAAGCCAGTTTTGTATACTACTGGTAGAGAAGAGTCATCTATGGGAATCCTCTGACATCCAGAGCTATTCAGTGAAATGAATCAACCAAACCATATTTTAGTGAAGCTCAGTCAATGAACAGTACCCACTGAAAGCTTATTATCAGTTTTCATATGAACTGACAATGAAACCAGCAAATATTTTAGAAAAGCTAAGTATCAACAAAAAAATCTTATAAGAAACCTATATAAGGCTTGGAGAGGACTTGCAAAAGCTCTGTCATTAATGCCCTCCAAGAGACAGAAGCCCTGTTAGACCCTTTCAGCTGTGTTCTTCAGTGTTGAGTGATAGGTCATCAGGGCCAACTGAGAGGCAACACCTGTGGCTCATGATCCCTCTATAGACCACATTCCAGATCCTTGGTTTTGGCAATCCTTGTACAAACCACCCTAATCTCATTCCCAATGTTTGCAGGCTTCTTTCCTGTCTCTATCCTCCTGAGAGCCTCCTAACACAGTTGTTTCTACCCATAAGCCTGGAAGTAGCTGAGGGAAGGTTGCTTATGTAAAGTGTGGATGGAGTTTGGGTGTGTCCTTTACATGAAAAGTCTTCCATAGTGCCTAGCATAATAGATGATATAGACCATACCAATGCTTAATACTAAAATTTTGACACTGTAAACAAGAAGAAGAGCTTACAAGCCTTTTGAGAGGAAAAATACTATAACCACTATCATCCCCAACCAAAACAATATGCCACATACAAATGATGAGAGTCATAGTGGCTTCAAACATCTTACTAGTAACACTGAAATCAAGAAGGAAATGGAGCAGAGCTTTCAACAGTCTGAAGGAAAAAAATTCTAAACTAATATATGCAAATTATAAATTATGCAAGTGAATGGGATAAAGACATTTTTAGAAATCTAAGGCCTCAGAAGGTTGTTTCTTATGAATTCCTTTTCAGGAAGCTATTGGAAGATGTATTCCTCTAAACAAAGAAATAAAGACATATGAAGAATAACATCTGTACTGAAATAGAAAAGAAGACTCTAGGAAAGATACATTAAGGAATATGAAAATGTCAATGTGTATGAGTATATTTAGAAGTGGTTTTGACAACTGGAGATACTTTGGAGTTTAAGATTGCAATAAGTTTATAGGAAACTAAGCAGTCCATCTCCCCTCATCCTCCCCTGCCCCCAAAACAGGCAATTCTTAACTCTATGAGGAACTAACATTTGGGCAGAAAAAGGCAAGTAATCAGAATATTTATGGGTTAGCTGTAAAACTTTATATGATAAACATGGACTACTGATTTACCATATTCTCTGCACTATAAGGCGCACCTAAGAGCCTTAAATTTTCTCAAAAATCGGCCGTGCGCCTGATAATCCAGTGCGCCTTATGTGTGCCCTGAGTTCCAAAATCTGTAAAAATGTTGTGCGATTTTGGTAAGTGCTCCGCTTGATTGACTATCGGACCATTTCCCGCTGACACAGGGACGTAATACGTACACTACGTACGCTGGCAGCGATACACCAATCAGAGAACATTACGTAATGCGTACAGTACGTACGCTTACCTCCGCCATGCCTCCGGTAGGTATAGTACCAGTATGCTGCAAAACAACATTTGTTTGTCTAAGGACCCCCAAAAATGGCACCAGTGAAGAGACATGGATTTGTGGGAGAAGATTGATTAAAAAATAATGTGAGTGTATTGTTAAATAGTGGAATGAAGTTGAACTAAACTCACTGTTTTGCTTCCGCTACCTTTTTTTGTAGACCGTATGTTTTAGCATGCGCCTTATAATCCGGTGTGCCTTATGTATGGGTTAAGTATAGAAATAGACCCCATAATTGAGACTGCGCCTTATAATCCGGTGCGCCTTATGGTGCAGAAAATACGGTAACTGATTTAACCAAGCATCACAGAAACTTAAAGGGATTTGTGCTTCTTATAAGTAGAGATGGGGAAAGGGTATTGGGTGGTGTGAGGGCTTAATCCTCCTTTTTCACAGTGGGAAGTCAGTAGATAATGCTGGAATCTGAAAATGTGATACTAATGTAACTACATGGTTTGGTGATTTAAATCAGAAATATAGAATGTTAGAGTAAGAATGATTTGCCCTTGGAGGATTCTGGGTTTATCCCTTGCATAACTGGCACTCTTCAAGACATATAAATAAATAAAAATTAATAAATTAATACATAAATTAAAAAATTTACAAAAATTAAGATTTTAAAGAATTACATCAATCATAGATGACTGGTCACATCTTGTGTCCCTGCCAGACATGCTAAGAGTGTAAGGTATTGTTTGTATGAAATATCTTAATTTGCCTACGTAAAAGTGAATCTACTCAAATCTTGCCATGACAGCCACTGGGCCTTTCTTAACTGTGTCTTCTCCATTAAGCTTTGAAGTTAAGACAACAGCACCCAACATTTCCTACACAACTAAGTACTAAAACTATGTCCACAAAATAGCAAGCTGATGTGATTTTTCTTCATCCTCCTCTTTGGGAGATAAATTAGACCTTTCTTCTTCATGGATGTACCAGAATAGAAAACTGCTATAAACAATTAGTGAGATTGTCCATTAAAAATTATTTTTCAGAGTCCTGGAGTGTTTTGAGACTTTCAGTTCAGGGCCTGACCTGACTGACCTAGGTTAGGACGTCAGAGGCTGCCTCTCTCCAGAGTGTTGGCATTAAATCATTTCAGTTAACTCGTGTGTCTTGCCACTGTAAGAGCCTAAATATTTTCAGAATAGGTGGCTGCTCTTTAAGGGTGTGGTCATGATTGCTGATGAGATTCCCCTAGGCCCCCAAATACTTTCTTTTTATGAACATAAGTGAAGTCATGATAAACGATTAATCTTTCATAGAGATGGGGTTTTAATATAGACATGCATTTAACTGTTGGGAGATTTATTTTCAGTGGATTTTGGCAAGGCTGAGGTTGAAAAATATATGATTATTTGTTAGGCTGAAGTTTGTTTTCTTTAATTAATTTTAGTTTTATTTCCAGGGTGACCGTGGACTTCCTGGTTTTCCTGGGCTTCATGGAATGCCAGGATCAAAGGTTGAAGAAATTTGGTTTCTTAAATTCAGCAATGCCATGTTTTATTTCAAATTGGAAGTGCTTTATGTTACAAATATATTATTAATAAATGCTCATATATAAATTAACATATTTTGAAGTAAATAATTATTATTAATATCATAGTTCATGTAAAACTTTTCCAAATTTCCTTTATTCAATTATTTATTAAAGTATTATTTCATTATTCCAATCTTAAAATATTTAAATATTTTAAATATTTAAAATTAATGAATAAGTTATACTATATGGAAATTCTTTTAATTATAAGCCCTATACTATAGTCCCTATTATAGTACCAGCTGTCCTTTTTTTTAATAAAACCCAGAAAACAGGACTTTTTATTTATTTTATTATTATTATTTTTTTTTAAATTCATTTATATTGTTAGACTTTTTGGGGTGACATCTGTTAGCAAAAATTACAAAACAGGACTTTTTAAAACAAACTATTTCTATTTTATTTTGATGATGGCATATTAAACTCTGTTGTTTATAACTGGTGGTGTTTTTTCTTTAATCTACATGGGAAATATTCATAATTCTCTAAAATTCAATATTTATGTCTTACCTTTTAGGGTGAATTGGGCCCCAAAGGAGATAAAGGATCACCTGGATTTTATGGCAAAAAGGGAAGTATAGATCACAAAACAAGCATCCTTTATTAAACTTTCAATGTAATGGGAATAGATAATTTGAATTTCAGTCCCATTTCACCATTATAGCAATTTGCTTTATTCACTTTTCACAGAGAATTTATTCAAAACAATGAACAAATGGAAAAATAACTGGTGACTGTTATACATGGTATTCTATAAGAATGCATTGTGTTATTGATCATTGCGAACCTTTAAAATATAATATTTACAGAGAAAGATTCCTTGGGAGTGGTAGTTGTTTAACAGGTTGTCCATTGAGAACTGATGTTGTAGGCCTTTTTATTTCTTCACCTTGAAGAAAGATTATATTCTCTGTGTATTTAAAAAAATACATTGCCTTGTAATTTTTCCAAGATATATATGTTTAGATGTTTGCAATAATTTTGTAGCCATCAATATTTTCAATGTCTTATTTTGCCCACTGCTCTGGTAAAATAATGCTCTAGTAGTTGCAGAGCCAACATAAGCTGTAGTTCCATGAATTCTGTACCTACATGATGAGGTGACCTACCAACTTTCTTATTTAAGTATGAGTTAGAATTTTAAAACATTATTATAAGGCTTGTTTTTTTAAGTGTTATTTTTTAATACAGGGTGCAAAAGGCGAGAAGGGGAATGCTGGTTTTCCTGGTCTTCCTGGACATGCTGTGAGTTGGATAGGAAAAGTTTTTGCATCTATTCCTTTAAGTAAAAAGTTTCTCATAGTATTTTTCTTTAAAAAGAAAAACTAGTGCAAAAATATATTAAAATGCATGTATTTATTTTTCAGGGAGAACCAGGAAGAGATGGAAAGGATGGATTAATGGGTAGTCCTGGTTACAAGGTATTTACAAAAAGAACAAAAATGATTTCTGTAACTTACTAATGAACATTAGAAAAAAGTACCAGTATTTGACTTCTTCACATATGACATTGACATAAAATTAAAGAGCTAAATGTTTTACTGCAACTTAAAAATGATACCAAATTTCTTCTGAGTTTATTGTGAATATTTATTATGTGTTAGGAAAGAATCCCAGGATATTAAACAATTGAACTTCTATGGAAAGCCATTCAGATGTGTTTGTTTGGTGGGTTAGAGGCACAAGTTCTTAGCTCTGTCTCCTAAGTGGGTAAGGTTCCAGGTGTGTGTGTGTGGAGGGGACCTGCACCCTTAACCCTGGCAACTTTTTATCAAGTAAGAGTTGTGAGTGTGGGAGAATTAGAGCAAGAAGAACTGCGAAGTGCCAATCATTCTCCATCCCTGAGAAAGCTCAAAGCACGTGCCCTTATGATGGTAGGTTAACACCATCATACTTTACATAAAGAAACTCTTTTTTGGTCAGTTATCAAATAGAAATGGGCTTTGGGCTTTCTATGATGTGATTTAAATGAAAGGATACACACACACACACACACACACACACACACACACACATACACACATTCAAGTCAGTGCATCTGGAATGTGCAAACGGCCCTCATCATTGTCCCATTATAAGCTATTTTGGATACCTAAAGAGAGGGTTTTTTAATTCATCAGCCAATGAGGCCACTTGGCCAAGCATTATGTTTAGAAATGTCTCATGTTTCCTGATGGTTAGCACATTGAAGCCCAAATTTGCTCAGAAATCCAATATAAATTCAGTTGTCTCTTCCTTAGGAAAAATTGTCCATTTCTTTGCGAAAGTGCGGGGAATGTGCTCCAAGTATGATTGCTCAAAGATTTTAGATAGTGCTTTCTGAATATAAAATATTGGAGTCCATTCAAGAGCTCAGTATTGTTGTTAATTACATTTCACTGGCTATGCATTATATTACTCATTTGTTTATTAATTGAACAGATATTTATTGATATTTATTAGGTGCTAGGCATACAGAGGAAAACAAAACCATAGACATACCACAAGAGAACAAATTCATGACCCCTACTTCATGGAGTTTATAATGTAGTCTCTTTCTAATAGAGAACACAGGTTTTTTTTTTCCTTAACTGAAAATTAGGCATTTATGTAATTTAATTTTTCTTTGTCTTTTATAATAAACCCATAGAGTGAGATTATACTTTTTGGGGATAGTAGAAGTTAGACCTGAGTTTTTTCCATCTCTCAATGACTTGTTCTAACTAAATGTATGCTCTTTGGCAAATTGTTCAACCTTCAGTTTCTCAATTTTAAAAATTAATATTACCCACTTAGAATGGTATGGTAGGAACTAAGCACCACAGTTACTAGCAGAGGTTAGGTCATGTCATCTACAAACAGACAGTTTTACTTCTTTCTTTCTGATATGGGTACCTTTTATTTCTTTTTCTTGCCTAATTTGCTGTGGCTAGAACTTCCAGTACTGTGTTGAATAGAAGTGGAAGGAGTGGGTATCTTTGTCTTGTTCCTAATCTTAGAGGAAAAGTTGCTTTTCACCATTGAGTATGATGTTAGCTGTGAAATTTTCGTGAGAGAGAGAGAGAGAGAGAGAGAGAGTGTGTGTGTGTGTGTGTGTGTGTAGTCTTTTTTCTGTTAAGTTCCTTCTAAACCTATGTTTTGAGAGTTTTAATTATGAAATGATTTGTCAAATGCCTTTTCTGCTTCTATTGAGTTAATCATGTAATTTTATCTTCATTTTGTTAATGTGATGGATCACATTGATTGATTTGCATAAATTGAACAATCTTTACACCCCAAGGTTAATCCCACTTGATCATGGTGTATGATCCTTTTGATATGCTGGTGAACTTAGTTTGCTAGTATTTGTTTAGATGTTTTGATCTATGTTCATCAAGGATATTGTCTTACAGTTTTTTTTTTCTTGTGCTGTTTTGTCTGGTTTTATTATCAGGCTGATGCTGGCCTTCCAATGTGAGTTTGGAAATGTTTTCTGTTTTCTTGGAAGAGTTTAAGAGAGATTGGTATTAATTTTTCTCTGAATGTTTGATGTAATTCACTTGTGATATCATCTAGTCCTGGGGTTTTGTTTTGTGAGAGATTTTTAATTACTAATTCTCTCTCTCTATTTGTTATTGGCCTGCTGAGTCTTTCTACTTCTTCTTGATTTAGTCTTGGTAGGTTTTAATGTTTCTAGAAAATTATCTTTTTTCTAGTTTGCCCAATTAGTTGGCCTATAATTATTCATAATAGCCTCTTATGATCATGTTTCTTTCTGAGGTAACAGTTCTAATGTCTTCTCATTCATTTATAATTTTCTTTCTTTGCCTCCTCATTTTTCCTTAGGTAGTTGAGCTAAAAATTCATCAATTTTGTTATAAAGTATTATCATCTTAGATTGCAAATTTAGGTCTATGATCCATTTTGAATTACTTTCTATGTATGTGTGGTATGAGGTAAAAGTCAAGGTTAATTTTTTTAATATGGAGATACAGCTACTCCAGCACCATATATTGAAAGACTATCATTTCCCACTGAATTACATGAGCATTTTTGCTAAATAGCAATAGATCAGTATCTGTGTGTAACTACTTTTGGACTCTTGGTTCTGTTTCAGTAGTCTCTACCTCCGTCTTTCCTCAACAGCGCACTGTCTTGATTACCATAGCTTTGAAATAAGTTTGTGAAAACCAACTACTCTGTTTTTAAATTGTAGTGGATTTTATAGAGCCATATAAATTTCATATAAACTTTAGTAATTGCTTGAAAATTTTTACAAAGAAAGCCTACTGAGGTTTGTTAAATGAACTTTTTAGTTTGGAATAATTTTAGATTTACAAAAACATTGCAGATATAGTACAGATAGTTCCCTTAAGTGCTTTATCCAGGGTTTCTTGATGTTAACAACTTATATTACTATGGCACATTTGTCAAAACTAAGAAATCAGTATTGGCAAATTGCTGTAAACTGAACTCAATAATTTACTTGGATTTCATTAGTTTTTCCACAACTGTTCTTTGTTCCAGCATTCAATTTAGGATGTGCCACATTGCATTTATTTGTCATGACTTAATCTCCTCTGATCTGTTATAATCTATCAGTCTTCTCTTGTTTTTCATGACTTTGACAGTTTTGAAGAGCATTGGTCGGATATTCTGTAGACTGTCAATTTTTGTTTATCTGATGTTTTTCTCTTGATTAGATTGGGATTATGGGTTTTATTTGGTGGGGAGGATAATACAACAGAGGTAAAGTGCCCTTCTTATCATATCAGAGAGTATATGTTACCCATGTCAGTAATCATTGGGTTTATTAACTTTGACATTTGCTATGGTAGTATCTGTCAGAGATACATGTCAGTTTCTCTACCATCAAATTACCACTTTTTTCTTCCCACATTGTCTTTGGATGTGAGTCACCAAGTCTAGCCCCTGCTGAAGACGGGGATGAGAGTGGAATAAAGTTCCAGCTCATAGAGAGGAAGGTAGCTACATATCTTTTCATTTATTTTAGAGGAGTTGCTATGGTAATGATATTGAGTTTTCCAGTCTTAGCACATGGAATATTGTTCCACATATGTAAATTTTCTTTTATTTATTTCAGCAATGTTTTATAGTTTTCAGTGTACAGATATTGTATATCTTTTGTTAAATTTATACCCAAGTATTTTATTGTATCTTTTCATACTCTTTTGAATAGATGTTTGAAATTTTTGGTTTGTTTTTTTGCTAGTTAATGAAAATACGCTACAATTTGTTTTGGTATGTAGATCATATATATCCTGTAATATTGCTGAACTCACTTATTGGTTCTTACCACTTCTTTTGTAAATTTCTTAGGATTTACTGCATAGATGATCATATTGTCTGCAAATAAAGACAATTTTTTTCTTGTATACTAATTTAGGTGACTTTTATTTATTTTAATAGTTTTGAACTGACAAGGCCCTGCAATACAATATTGCATACATTTTTGCTTTGTTTCTGACCTCAGATAGCCTTTATTTTTTTTCACCAGTAAAAGAGAGTAAGTTGTTGGTTTTACATAAAAATACTTAATCCAATTGAAGATATTCTTTTTTATTCCTAGTCTCTTCAGAGGTTTTGCTGTTTTTAATTATGATTAGGTATTGAATTTTGTCAAAAAAGTTTTCTGTACTTACTCAGTTAATTATATGGTTTTCCTCCTTTATTTCCTTAAAATGATTTATAACATTAATTGCTTTTTGTATTATTGGGATAAACTAAAAGTTGGTCATCCTATATTATTGTTTTTGTATATTTCTGGACTAAACTTGGAAATATTTTATGAAGGAATTTTGTGTAAACTATGGTCATGAGGGATATTAGTCAGTAGTTTATTTGTGATAATTTTATATAGCCTTAGTATTCTTATTTTCTGGATGCATTTATGTACAGTTGGTATCATTTCTTTCTTACTTGTTTGGTAGAATTCATCAGTGAAGCCATGTGGACCTGGGCTTGGTAGCTCTGAGGAAGAGTTCATTTACTAATTAAATTTCTTTTCTAATTATAGAGCTATTTAGATTTTCTCTTTCTTCTTTAGTAAGTTTTGGTAATTTGTACCTTTCAGGGAATTCATTCATTGCATTTAAGTTTCAAATTTGTTGGAAATTTTTATTTATTAAATCTTGTCCTTTTACTATAGAAGTTATGATGTATCTTTTATTCCTGAAATACGTCTTTTTAATAGTGATTTTTTTTTTTTTATTGGCAGTTACAGTTGAAATCAAGAACCTGTTTTTCCTCATATTCCCCTCTGCCATCAGTGCCTGGTGCTATTTTTTTATTGACTAGGTCTTATAACTTTCTCTTATTTCTTACTTGAATATTGTCCTGTCTAAGCATTTTATCTCTCATAGGGTGAACAATAGTAATCTTCATTTTTAAAGGAAATTACCCATTCCATCAAGATTTTAAAAATGATTTGTTAATATTATATAAATTCCTCCCATGAATTTTAAGAAGTTATATATTTCAATGATTAGTCTCCCTTTGTCATTACTTACTTTGAATATATATGCTTTAACTTATTACTTTTTTTCTTGATTGTATGAACTTCTGTATCCTCTATTATGTTGGCTTTTATTCAAAGATCCAGCATTGTAATTAATTATTGACTTCACTGAATTTTTTTTTTACTTTTATTTATACTACTTTTTCTTCTTTCTTTTTTTTGTACCTTTTTTTTAGCTTTTACAATCAAGAATTGAGTTAATTCATTTTCATTTGTGTACTATTTTTTGCTCTAGAAAATTATAATTTTTTTTTTTCTGATGATTTCTCCAATTGTATTCCATTGATTTTAATGTACAGTGATTTCTTTGGTATTATTTTTAGAAATTCTGCACTTCTGGTTTTATTTCCCTTTTTAAGAGTTGTTTAAAAGTTAAATTTGGGGGAGGGGTTCCCTGGTGGTGTAGTGCGCTCAACACCGCTGCCTGGGTTCGATTCCCAGCCAGGGAATACACCCCCCCCCAAAAAAAAAAAGTTAATTTTTTTTTTAGATTGAAAGGTCTTTAATTTTTATTCTGCTATTTCTGGTTTTATTGCAAGGCTCAAAGAATTTTATTTGTATAATTTCTTCTTTATGAGTTTAATTGAATCTTTTTTCTTTGACTTATTTATGTTCAATTTTCAGGAATGTTCCCAGTACATATAAGATAAATCTCTCTTTTTGAAAATGTGAAATTCAGTATACATTTGTAAGATTTGCTTTATTGACTATCTTGTTTAGATCTTCTATGTACTTAGTTTTGGTTTCTTTGAGCTGTCTTGGACAGAGACTGGTGTGTTAGTGTCCTATTAGTGCATGTTCATCTTTTTCCATTCTGTTTTCTGTTTCATGAGGGTGGTTTTTATGTTATTTGTTGCATAGATATTTAAAACTTTTACATCTTGTTTTTAATTATGGCTTTAGCATTACAAAATGTCATTTTTTGTCTAATAATTTTTATCTTGAATTCTACATTGTCCTATATGAGGATTACATTCTTTCTTTCTGATTATTTTTATTTGCTTGTTAAACCTTTTCCTATCCTTCTGTTGTTTAGCTTTAGGTTTTTAAATCACTTTGGTTTACTTGTTTCTACATATCACACTTAGAGTTGTTGGTCTTTGCTTTTTAATCTGAAAAATTTTAAAAGAGATTGAATCCATTTTTGTACATGTACTGATAGTTTTAGTCTTTTTTTATCATGCTTAACATTAGTTTTATTATACTTACTATATGCATTATGTCCTATTTAATATACTCCTTCCTCTATATGGTCTGTTGTTTTATTTCTTTCTGCTTTTATTTTCTTTGGTATTTAGGAAGATTTATATATTTTTACTAATTTTCTTTTTTTCCCCAGTTTTTTTTTGAAATATTTGATATACAACACTGTATACGAGGTCCAACAATTAAGTTCTCAAACTCTTCCTAGAAAAAGTGCTACATACCTAATTGTTGAATATCATTATGGTCACCTTTGAAGTATCCCCATTGGGAAGCTATGCACTGACTGACACCAGCACCTAGTTCACCCTTCAAAGTAATTTGGAACTCTTTTTCTGGAATGGCCATCAGAACTGTGATCGTGTTATGCTTGATGTCCTGCATACCATCAAAATGTCTTCCTTTCTATAGTTTCTTTATCTTTGGATAAAGAAAGAAGTTATTGGGGGCCAGTTCAGCTGAGTAGGGAGGGTGTTCCAATACAGTTATTTGTATACTGGCTGAAAACTTCCTCACAAGATAGTGCCATGTGAGCTGGTACATTGTCATGATGCAAGAGCTGTGAGTTGTTGATGAAAAGTTTAAGTCGTTTTTGTCTTACTTTTTCATACAGCCTTTTCAGCACTTCCAGTAGTAAACTTGGTTGATTGTTTGTCCAGTTGGTACAAATTCATAATGAACAATATCTCTGATATCAAAAATGGTTAGTAATATCGTTTTGACTCTTGATTTGAACTGATGGAACTTGTGGAGAATTGGCTGACTTACATTGGGCACTTTGATGCTTTGTTTCAGGGTTGTATTGGTACACCCTTGTTTTATCACTAGTGATAACATAGCCCAAAACATCATCTTCCCTTTCCAAAAGGTCTTGGCAAACTTCGACTCTCCTTTGCTTTTTATCTGTGAGCTCCTTCAGGACCATTTTTACATACACCTTTCTCATGCCAAGATTTTCAGTTAGGATTTTCCTAACTGTTTCTCTATTGATGTTTACTTGGCTATGCTTTCACAGTCAGCTGATGATTTTGACATACAATTCAGCAAATTTTTGTAGTATTTTTGTCAGTTCTACTCATTACTAGATGCCCTGACCTGTCTTCATCAGTGACTCTTTCTCTCCCCTCAGAAAAATGTTTAACCCATTTGTACATTGCCATTTTCTTCATGGCATTATGCCCATAAACTTGGACTAACATGTCCCTGATTTCACTTCCACTCTTTTAACAAGAAATTGAGTATTTGTTCATTGCTCTAATTCAAGCTCTGACATTCTTGCAATGGTACACAAAACAAACTACAATAATCAATGCCACTCAGCAAGACACTGCCATACATCGAAATGAACACAGCTGTGAGACACAGATATACCAACATTATAAAACTTCACTGAATTGTTTGTACAGTGTGCCAATGTAAGCACATGGTAGCAAGTTAGTCAGACCTCATATATTTAAGGTATTCATCATAATGATGGTACTGTGAAATGATTACCATAGTCTATTTAGTTAATACTTGTTATATCATCTCATAGATACAAAAAAAGAAAAAAATATTTTTCTTGTGATAACAAATTTTAGCATTTACTGTCATAACAACTTTCAAATGTACCACATAGCAGTGTTAACTACTAATGGTCTTTATACTAATACTTTACTGGTGTATAAAAAAACCAAAATGATTCACATTTCTTTAGTCCCCCTTTGCTTTCATTGTGCATCTAATCTTTGTTTTAGTAGCTTTAAATGATACCCTATTATTTGTGTCACAATTAATGAATTTATTTTATTAATAGTTTCCCCTTTCCATTCCCCTTTTTTATGTTTAATTATATTGCTTTTGCTTTTTCAGATCATGCAATAATTATAAACTATTTTTCTACTCTTTCTCCAGCTTTGCAATTACATATGTTGCATATATTCAGTGTTTATCACCAGCCCTTTGACCAAGATCTCACAATCATAATTGGGTTTGATGAATCTCCCCTTCTACTGTATTTCTTAGGAAGGGCTTGTAAATCCAGTAGTCTCTGACTTCTTATATTTTAATGTATTTTTATATTTTTTGCTTGAATGACAGCTTGGCTAACTGTAGAACCCTTACGCCACTGTTTTTCCTTGAATTTCTTTAATGTGTTGTTCCACTGCTGTCATGTATCTTGTTGGTGTCAACTTAATTATCTTTCTCTGTAAGTGGCCCTGTCTTTTTGTATGGAATCCCAGAGTTTTCTCTTATTTAGCTTTATATTTCAAATCTAATAGCATAATTTATGTCTCAGAATTAAGAATTTCAATTATCCCCAAATCTTCTTGATAAGTACATTTAGGATTTCTTTTAATTCTGGAATGTTCTTTTACATTTTAGTTTTAAATAGAAGTTTTTTTTACATTGTTTTGGCTTTTGTATAAAGATTGCAGTTACAGATAATGTTGAAACTTCTTTGACTATCTTCTACCTCTGTCACTTTTTCATCTTTTTTAAAATTTCACTTTTATTGGCTATGTTTAGTTTCCTCCTCAATGCCTTTTTAAATTTTAAACTAAATTTATTCCTCCTTGGTGTCTAGTAATGAATCATAATTTTGTTTTTTTCAGTTTATTTCCTGAATTGATTTAATTTTTATTTCACATATTCTTTTTCTCTTTTTGTTTACATCAGAAAATGTGTGTGTAATGTTAATCCATATTGCAACATTTTGTTGCAGTTCTTTTCTGCTTCATGTTTATTTTTGTGTGAGGGAAGTTTACGGAAATGTTTTGATTCTCATTTTCTACTTTTTCTTTTAATAGTTTTGTTTGGATATTGTTTGCCAGCTTTTCGGTTTGAAATGTCATATATATTTAGACTTGCCGTAATAGGCAAGGATGTAAAAGTTACTGTGGCTTGCTAGGCTGCTTAGAGTGCCTCCATTTTTATGTATAGTGAAGTTAGAAGTTCTTCTAATCAATGGAATTATTTATTGGGAAGGGTTTAATATCTTCCGTTGAGGAGGTGAGGGAGTGAGAATGTAATGTGTTCAGTTAAGATGCTTTTGGCACATCTAAGAATAGATGTCCAACCAGCAGTTAGCTCCAGACCAGGAGCTCCAGCTCATTGGGAAGGGGAATGGTTGGTATGCTGACCAGAGTTGGAAGGGATTATCCAGGTTGCATGAGGGACACCTGTTTCCCTGTAAACAAAAAAAAAGTGAGGTGGGGGAATGGATGGGTACAGATGCAGGTAGGTGCATTGGTTTGGTGATAGTGTGTTTGACTTGTTTTCTCTAAGAAGTGGGAGTTTTTCCCTGTTGAAAGAGGGGACAAAAAGGCAGTTTTTGATGACTGGATAACTTTTATACAGCTATGGGGAAAATGTGACCGAGTGGAGATTAAGGAAATGTAGAAGCTGCATTGAAAGTTACAATCTCTGTGACTGTTGTAATGTTCTTTTCCCCTCCCATGGCTATACTTAGAAGCTGAAGCATGGGTCTGAGGAGGCTTTCAGTTTGATTTACTCTCTGTTGGGGTTTTGCATTAGCAAGCGAAGCAGATGAATAGTGAGGTAAAGGGGTAACAGTTTCGTTTAGAAAGAAGTTGCAATACCATAACGTTTAAAGTGAATATGAAAAGAAATGAACACAGTAGAGGACAGATTATAACAAAAGACATAATTTATTGGATACTACGTGTCTGGCTTTTACCCCAGTGCTTTATATGTACTTTCTCTTTAATATCATAAATCATTCTGAGTTATATGTAAAAGAATTTTACCCTTTTACAAATGAGGAACCGAAGGAATGGGGTGATGAAGTAATTTGTCCAAGATCATATCACCATAATTAAATAACCAATGAAAATTTCTTTCACTGAACTGTTGCAAAACCATGTTATACCCAAAGAATCTTTTCTAAATATAGAAAATGATGATTAAACTATTGACTCTACAGTTTTTAAGACATTTTAACTAGATTAAAATATTGACCTTATTTTAAAAATACTCATTTCACCTAAATTATATTGCCAAACCACAGCAGTATAAACATAAAAATAACATTTAAATGCTAAAATATATAATAAAGGATTGCTAAAACCCCAATTTTTTCAGTGGTTGTAGAGTAGCTAACTTTTATGAACCTTCTCCTTAGTGCTTAGGGCCATGCAAGGCACATTCACAAAGGCTCTGTTTTTTCTTTTTATTAAAAAAAAAAAAAGGACCAATGAAATTGGGAATACTAATGCCATTTAGACATTAAGATCAGGTTAAGAGAGATTAAAGAATTTATTCCAAAGTGCATTCAGTTATATGGCAGAGCTAGAATGCTAGGCCTAGTTTTTGTCATCCTGTCTTTGCATCATGCCTTCCTAACTTCGTGTTTGTTTATTTGGACAGCTAGGGGAAACCTCCCAGCCCTACATCTTCTGTATAACCTCTGGCATGCTAGAGACTTGTTTACATGCTAAGAATAAACCATGCAGTAAGATCAAAGTCAAAATAAAGTGTTTAATAACAGAGCTTTCTCAAACTTAAATTATATTATAGTGGTCACACATCTTTCACCTGATTTTAAGGGTTGCTATGGCCACAACTAATTTATTCTCCATCCTTTATTTTTTGTGGGTAAGTAGCAAAGACCATGGCATGAAAGAAGATATACATGCAATGCAACTTTTATATGTCTGTTTTTGGTTAAATTTCCTTAAAAATAGCTGGTTTGCTGTGAATTAAATCATCTTTGACGTTAGCTGTTGAAATTAGGTTGAGCAATAATGTTTAGCATGACATTTTCTCAATTTTGTATATCAAGAAAGAAGTTAATAATAAAAGAGAAAAATGATAAATTAGAGGTACAGGCATGCTGTGTGCTGTTTTCCACCAGCCAAACAAATGGACGTGTACCGGGTTGTCCAGGTCATGAAAGTGAGCAAGTGATCATGTTAGTTCTGAATTTCATAGGTTAGTTGTTTACTGCATTTGATTATGTTATGGAAAATGACTATGCAAAAATCATACTTTCATCTCCCAATGAAAAATTATTAAAAGAATGAAGTGAACACTGCTAGGTAAAGATTATTGGCCATCATCTGATAACCAGCCTGCATAAACTTCCAACAACAAATGTTATAGCCCTGCCCACAAATGATTTTCCCCCATTTTCTTTATTTCCTTAAATTGAGAGTTTAAGAATAAATAGCCAATTCCTTCTTCTTTGGTATGCTTCAATGTTTGTAAAGAAGGGGGACATATAGCTTTACAAGCACTATTCTGAATATGCTAGGTGATAAAGAAGAAAATTCATATAAGATGTGTTTCCTGCCTTTAAAAATGTATAAGTCAAGAAAACAATACCTACATAATCAAGACACCTACTGAATAACCTGGCCATTGTAATATTCAGTGCTAAGTGAAAAACTGTGCTGTTAGGAAAAAATCCAGCCATAAATGTCTCTTTTTCATCTTACATGGTTGGATACTTTCTGGACAGCCCTCATACAAGGCCTGGTACTGGGACTGGTAAGAGCGGAAAGATGTGTGAATCTCTGTCTTGAGGTCTGAGCTACAGCACTGGTCCCAAGACAAGTCTGGGACTTGTTAGTATTGCAAATTTTGGAGATCCACTCCAGACCTATAGAATCAGGAACTCTGGGGTGGATCCCGGTCTAGCACCCCTTCCCAGTGATTCTGAGGCAACTAAAGTCTGAGAATCATTGCTGTATATTATAAAGAATAGGGGATACTTTCTTCATATGATTCTGCATCATTCTCATTATCTGTCCTAACAAGAAGTAGGAAGAATAAGGATAAAGTAAATCGTCAAATAATTGTGGGATTTTATTACTGAAAAACCTTGTTGATGGTTAGTTTCTTTTAAAAAAAACCTCCTGCTATTAATAATTAGAATAAATAATAAGACTGGGTCAATGGTCAGAGAAATAAAAGGAGAGATTTTTACCAACCAAAGTAGTCATGTACTTTCGACTTAAACTTGTTGCTACTACTTGACAACTGTTCTCTGCCTTTTATTTTATAGACAGAAAAGTCTAAGTGACAGATTTGCTTACACAAGTCACATATGACAGTACCTGCAGGTAGGGAAAGTTAAGTGGCTTAATGACTTACTGCTGTGCCATGGTCCCCAAATCACTGGAATCAGCGGGGATCTGTATAAAATACATTTCTGGGCTTCACCACCCAGAGCTTCCGGTTCAGTAGGTCTGCAGGGGAGCCTGAAATGTTGCACTTTGGATAAGTTCCCAGGTGACTGGGAAGCTGACGTGACAGGTGGGCCACGCTGAAGAACCACTGACTTGCATGAATCCTCCTGACTGTTGATAGGAGTGTTGAGCTCACATACAGTTATTGCATTATTTCCCTGTTGTTTTAGGATGTGACATATTCCTTTTCTCTGATTTTTCAAGGTTTTAAATCTGTAGCTTTTAAACTAAGAGAAACTTTGTTTCACTTAGATATTTTCATAAGCCTTTCTGTAGAACCTTTGGGAGTAGGAACTCTCTCCTCCTAATTTAGTTAATTTACAGGAAAACATTCTTTGCTTCCTGTATTCTCAATTGTCAGCGGATGTTTGTAAAGAAAATTGGAACAGATGAAATAGTTGGCTTTCAGTTGGCATATCACGGTGCTAAGAATTCATAACATGTAAGAATTCATTAAAGTGAAAGAGTCAGTGTTTATATAATGCGATATGGTTGACATTTTGTCTAAGTGCTGATTGTATTAGTCAAATTTTATTGGTTCTTCCCTCTGTGCTTCATTTTCTACAATTTTGGGAAATTTATTAGAATGTGAAACTATGGAAAACAGTGTTGGCAGGTGCTTCAGTACATGTATTCTAAGACTCTTGCCCCTTGAACCTATATCAATTCAAGCATTTGAGGTATTTACAAAAAAAATACTTTGGTTTTACTTTCTTCCTTGCTCTCACGTAGGATGCAGTATTCTTCCTGCTATGGAACAAGTGTGGCATAATCATAGAGAACTCTGCTGTGTATAATGCAGCACTTCACTGAACAGAAACAAAATCATGCCTCCTTAGTTAGTTAGATTTCAAAAAGCCTAAATCTGGGAAGAGTCTTTAGGATGCTAAAAGGTAGATGTAAAATAGGATGCTTGAATAATCTGAGCATAGAAATTTAAAGGTATACAATTAAAAATTTTTATAATTTGATAGCTACTTAAAAATATACATTTCTGATGTTATTTAAATAGGTTGATACTAAATTGAGTGCTAAAAATTTCATGTCATAATCTATAAATAAAAGAATGCAACTCTTGGATGGCAAGGTCAAATTAGGATGATAAATTTTGAAGTAAAAATGAAAGTAAAATAAATATTAAAAGGATTGACATAAACCTTGGTCACATTTATTTTGAAGGTAAGAATAATGTTGAATTCTCATGACTATGCAATACCACCATTACTACATAACTTCACTATCTGCTGTCATGTATTGATTTGATATTTGTATAGTCACTTTATGAATTTCAGAATAAATTATTTTATGTCAGGAAAAGTTAATAATCTAGAAGTAATTTTTATTTTTCCGCCAGCTTCTAATATACTTTAATATATAATGTTGTAATATATACTATTATTGTATAAATGTGGCTGAAAATGGAATTCTTTATTTCTTTTTATCATTAAAGGGAGAAGCAGGGCCTCCAGGTGCTCCAGGGCAGGACGGACCACGGGGAGAGCCTGTGAGTAACTTCTCAATTCACTTGTAAAGGAGGAAGCTCTTGTCCTGTCATGAAATCTTTTGACTATTTAAATTTTCCTCCCAGATGCCCTATTCTTGTTCATTGGTTCCAGATTTGAAAGTTGTACAGAAGCTCTTTGCGTAGCACTATAAAATCTTGAAATATTTAATCTTCTTTTATAAACCAGGAAGAATTTTGCTAGCAGGAAATTTTTGTGCAGGATGAATTGCAAGCACTTAAGCCCACACAAATGAGTGTTTAACACTGCACCATGGTCTGTTGCTGGGCCTTTTAGTCAACATCACTTTGCCACTTGCTCATTGTTTTAGAGTGTGCTCTCTGGGACAGTGTGCTCATTAAGAATCAAGGTAAAGAAACACTTGGTTGAGAAAGCACTGAATCTGAATCCTGGATACACTGTATGTATTCTTAGCAAGTGTGCCAGGTGACTGAACTTCAGGTGAGTTTGGAAATGCAGTTATTCCTACAACTCATGGTCAACACTTAAATAGCAGCAGATTTCATTTTATTTGTCAGTTACCTGTCTTCAGGGCATTTACAATTTGTTTTAGGGGGAAGTAGGTCAAGAAATTAAATAAAAGCCATGATATTTTGCAGTTTATCCCAAAGTGTTCATTTGAGTGCTCAGAATCTTAATTTTGAACATAAGATGGCGAGAGGAATCACAGGTTTTTTTAAACAGGGTGAGGGGATTGAACTCAGAATCACTCAATCAAATATTCATTGAATTTTCATTTTATATATTATAATGCACGGGGGCAAGTTCTCTTAGTTACTACCTTCATGGAGCTTATAATCTAGTTTGAAAGAAAGGAAAAAATAATGCAGATAACGACCAACCTGGGGCAGTTTACAGTAAATGCCAAATACAGATTTAACATGGCGTCGGAAGGCCAGGGTCTCTGCCACATTTTAGCTGTGTGAGCCTGGACAAATCACTTCACATCTCCGAAAACCTTACTACTCATCAAAAAAGTGTGCATACTTGTAGTGCCTACTTTATAGGGTTATTGTGAGGCTTACATGGTAAAGATGTGAAAAATTTTGTGAAAACGTTGCACAAATGCATGGGGCTGTCCTTAATGCTGAATGAGTATAGGAAGGGAATCTTGTATCATGAAGTGATTTAGAAATTTTACCAAGGGTTTGGAGCTAGATTTCATCAAGAAAGGACTAGGAATGGAAGGAAGACAAGAGGGAGGATTAATGTGAGTGAAGACACACAGGTGGGGTGGTTAAGGGTATGCGTAAAAAATAATGAAATGATCTTAATGAGGTCCTGTGAAGGGTCCTTGTTTGGTGGTAGGAAGTAAAATTGGGGAGGTGGTTAGATCATAACATAGAAATCCTTGACTATGAGTTTGGGAAGCAAACTTTATTCATTTGCCTTGAGAGTTTTGTAGGAAAAAAAAAATCACACAATGGAAAGTGGTGCTTTAGAAGCAGTTATGAGCTCTTGGCATATATGGAATGTATTCAAAGGAGAAGATACAGAGATCAAGACACTAATTAGCTACATATAAATTGCATTAACATGTTTGGCTATTTTGACAGACCAGGTATGGGTGAATAAGGCCTCAACTAGGGTGTTAATGGAATGGAAAGAATTCGGTAGGGGTAGCATGAGCTCAGTGTATCTGACCCATATCATTATTAAGGATTAATTCTAGGACTTAGTGAGTGTGAGACTGGATATGTTTATATTTTTGTTTCAGAAAAATATAAAATATGCATGTGTGTGTGCGTGTGTGTGGGCGCACGTGTGCACACGCATGCGCACTCACGCTTCTGTGTGTGAATGGTGGGGTATGGGAGACAGAGAGGTAAGAGAGGTGAAAGGAAAATATGAGACAATGGACATGAAAGCCAGATTATGATTTGAGTCGATTGTGTTCAATCAATAAATGTTTGTGTTAAGTATTTGTGAGCATTAGTGACTCATTTTCTCCCAAGCAAGCAGTGTTGTAAAGGGCCGACTGACCAGCAAGTCTGAACTATAGTGCAATGTGAGCACCCTCTGTTTACTTTGAAAATAATGCTATTGTGGTTCTGTTAATAAAACCAAACAGAGAAAAGAAAAAGTAAGTAGGACATGAGGAGGCCTTGAGGGGGTGTTTTCTCTCCCCAGGCTGCCTGTTTCTTAGTCATTAGTCGGTAGCAGACCTGGATTTGCGTTTTCCCTGCCCTGCCTGCTCCTACTTCATTCAACACTTAACCCTGTCTAGGTCCTCGATGTTAGCGTAAATTTCCATTCCAGGCGGTGTGGGCCTTCAGATTTCAACCCAACGTTTAGTGCATTCCTGGAACCTATGAGGGCTGACTGGAAAGTGTCCAGCCATATAACTATTCTTGTTATATTGACCATGGCCGGACTTTTTCCGGACAGCTCTCGTAAGAGGCATTGGGGTTGGTGAGGAGAGAAAAACAGAGACCAAATGTCCCATGGAAGCTTGCGACCTCATAGTGGAGATACACAGTAAAAGGATAATGAAACAAAAACTAAATTACAAAGTTCTTATAAAAGACTGGCTAGGAGTTGAGTCTCAGGGGATTATGGCGTTGGGATAGGGGAGGTTATTTAGATGTAATCTCTTCTCCTAAACCAACCAGATAGAAAATTGGGAGTTACTGAGTGAGACTTTTCAGTTCCTCTCCCACCCCACCACATCAGGGAGGACAAGAAAAAAATCTCTTACCCCTTTTCTTCTATACCTCTGTCTTGCCTGCTAAGTGGTGGAGAGGAAGTCAAATTTCCTATGCTAGCAGACATACTCTTTTAGGAAAACAATGAATAAATTAAACCTTTAAATTTTACCCATGTTATTTAGATGCATTTCTTCTGGTCTTTATTTTCTTCCAATTAAGAACATATTATAAACTATTTTGTTATTATGACAACTAATGAAGTCTGGGTTGTTAAAAATATCATCCTGTGAAGAGTAATCTTTACTATTTGTGGAGAAGCTTTGAAAACAAGAAAAAAAAATGAAAGTTTTATGCATTTGGTGATGCCAAGAAACGAAGACTCTTCTGTTGCATGTGGATGCTGGCTTTAAGTATTTATAGTAAATGCTTTGGCCCCCCTAAATAGGACATGTTTACTTTATTTGCTCTATAATGTGGCAGCCAAGAAAATTAATGAAGCTTAAGTTGGAAGGACAGAAACACTTAGAAAAAAAAATGCTTTAAAGCTAATTAAACACAGCTTATAGCAACCGGATGGTGATTCATTCATGTAAGCAGATTGATAAATATGAACGCTAACTCTTGGAATTCAACCTGAGGGCAAAGGCTGTATTTCATGGGGAAGTGATTACACTGCTTTAAAGTATACAATTACATCCCCTTGCCTATGCTTTGAGTTTTAAAGGCAAGTACAGGTCCAAACTAATAGTCATTCAGTCCTAAATATAACTTACTTTCTAAGTGGCAAATTATACCCATTTCAATCCAGTTGACTGTAAACTTAGTTCTCACACTTGCTGGAATTATTATAATTGGTTTCAACGAAGTATCACTGTGTTTAAGGATTATAGTATTTCAGTTATTCATCTAATAAACACTGAGTGTCTACTTTGTGCAGATATCCTATGAGTTGAGGCCACTGTGAAGATTATTTGTCATAGCTCTGTCCTCAAGCAGTCAGATGAACCAATAGATCACAACATAGTATAAATGTTATGGAGGTAGCAGGCACAGTGAGTCTTGCAAAGATGTAGAAGCTGTGTATAATAGTAAATGAATTTGGGGACACTACTAAAAGGGTTACATCTTTTTATTTTTAATAATAGCATTATTATAATGTAGTTCACCTACTATACAGTGCTCTTTTTATAATGTGTATAGGGATACATTCTTAAACAAGGTGTTCTCTTGGCCAAATTCTGGAAGATAACAGGAGTTGGCTAATTCTTTGGGCTGGCAAGGCAGGAATCCATAAAGCATATTCTAAATGTAGAAGTGAAAAAATACATTATGATATTTTGGGAAAAGTTGTCACTAGTTCAGGCCGCTAAGGATACATGGAGAAAAAGGGGATAGAACTACAAGATAAGATTGTAGGGGTGGGTAGGAAGGGAGCAAATCAAAAAGGGCCTCACACAAATACTAGAAGATGAAAGAGGCAAGAAATGGATTCTCCCTTAGAGCCTCTGGTGGGAGTGCACCCCTGTCTAGACCTTCATTTTAGAACTTTGGCCTCCAGAACTGTGAGGGAAAAAAGTTATGTGTTTTTAAGCTAGTAAATTTGTGATAATTTATTACAGCAACCAAAGGAAACCAGTACACTGGGATTCTGATCAAGTTTAATCTTTAACAATCATTTATGTAATGAACCTATGTAAAAAGACATGTGAATAAATTCTGATACATCTTACAAACTCTTGGTGGTAGCACACATATTGATCAAACACATTTGAACTTAATGCAAGTAGATAAACAGGTTTAAATGACAATTTGGTTAAAAGCAAGGCTCCTCAGTCACCATTATTTTGTGTCATCAATTTTGTTTTTAAAAACTTATTTTTATCCCCTTCTCATTTTTCTACAATTTTGCATTATTCTATTTAGTAACTTTAAGCCCGTATGTCTTGTCAGTACTTGTCATTATAATGCAAAGTTGGAATGATCGAAAGGTCTGATACATAATCTATAATGTATATAAACCAGAGTTTAAAAATCCAATACTATATGAATATGTAATGCATGAGAAAGTATCTGCCTGATAAACATTTGGTTTTATCATGTTTCAGTTACTTTGCTTATTTTTTCCCCCAGGTTGGTTTTGATGTTCATTATGTTCTGTTATCTTTCCCTGTGAACATGTTTTTGTAATACGTTATAAAAAATTTAAGGCCTGGGTTTTGAGTGTTTTATAGCATTTTTTCCTATTAAAAGATGTTTACTTTGTCAGATTACATTTTCATTTTTTGTGCCAGTGGATGAAGAATAGTCCAATTGTTTCAGGAAATCCTCAATTGTTGGAAATGCATTTTCCTAACTTCTCATAAAATCACTCTGGTTTTATCTTGGGCAGTTAGATAGAATGGGGGATGGGGGACAGAGCAGTGTAGAACAGCATCACCAGTAGTTGCAAAATGATAACTGGAAACATTCATTTTCTACCAAATCAGCTTTTAGAACAAATGGTCTTGTTGACCAGCTTTCTGCATTGGCCGGTTGCTGCTGACAAAGTAACCTGCAAAAGCAGTGTTTTGCTGCATTTTTGTTGTAGCTATCCTCGTCCTGATGCTCCGTCTCGATGACATCTTGTATCACGTTTAGTGTAACAAGTTTCCTCAGGCAGTCCGAGCCATGCACTTGCTGGTTCTCTGCTCCCCAGCCAGCCCCACTGTGCACAGGGAGACTGATGGCTCACGGTGAAGATTTGTAGGTGGGACTAGGCTTCCACTCTGAACAGAGATCCCTGGAGCTCTGTGAGGATGAGAAAGGATGCCTCGTTCTGGATCTATGGAGGAGAGCACATATTTCTTAAAGCTGTCTCAAGCTTTTTTATTCTGAACATGTTTGCTGTGTCATTTTTCCAGGAATACTTGAGGATCACTGTACTATATTTGAGGACATTGGCTCATAGAGGCTTTTGTTGTTTCCTTTCCTCATGCCTTTTGAATTCTTGCTAAACCACATATTATGCTTGTCTTTATAGTGTAATGTTAACTGCTGAGTCCTTCCAAGCCACCATTTGCTTAAGAGACAAGTAGGTCTTTTGTTTAATCACCTTTTCTGTGGAGTGATTACTCGATATGTCATTTTTATGTGTATAAATGGAAGACATTCATAAAATTCTTAGGGAATGTTAATGTTAAGTATTATGGTGGTTTCCCACCGGGAATAATCCACTTTATTTTGCTAGTAACATGGAGTAGAGGTGTCTTTATTTTCCCACTTGACTGCATTTTTTATTTGGATTGAAAAGAAAAGTAAGAAGAAAAATAGCCACTACTTCTGTCCTTGTTCTTATTTGATTTGCAATTTGCAAGAGTTTTGCAGGCTTTTAAAACTCTTTTGTACAGATTTGTAACATGATTTCCCACTCCTGCAGGCACCAGGAGTGGCACATCCTTGGCATGTGCTGAGTGGAACAACTTTAACCTAGTATCTGCTGTCAAGAATTTCACAGGGCACTTTTAGTGTGAGGAAGGCAACCCACATTTAACGATGTGGAGGATTCAGTTGTATTTGTTATTGCAATAATCCCCTGCTAGTTCCAGGGTTAGGTTTTAAAACTTGATTGCAAATAACCCTAAGAATGCATTTTGAAATAGGTTTTATCTATATTAAACAATGTACGTTCGATTATCTACTGGAGTGACTAAATTTGTAAGCAGCATCTACACTTTTTTGGTTTCCCCAAATAATTGTATTTGGCGTTGTCATGACTGCAAAAATATTACATCTTTCTTTAACCTTGGAAAGCAACTATTGGCCAATTATCTGTATAAATTAGTTAATAAAGTCCCACAGGATATAATCATAGACGTGTTTGGTTCTGTCCTATTTTAAATGATTTCACAGGCATAGTAAAACCAGACCACCATCAGACAAATTTATAAAGCAACATTGTGGATTTTGAATTAGAAGCTCTGCGTCTGTGGTGTTAATCATTTTTGTTGGTGGTGTGTTGAAGAAATGTCTTTAAATATGGTCATTGGAAGAACATTGATAAGCAATAAAATATACTTATCCGAATCTTTCTCCTCTTTGTTAATTTCTGTATGATTTGAAAGGAGGCTTTGTTGAATCCTGACAAAAGGAATAAATGCAATTGGACATATGAAATGATGCATGATTAGTTCTCAGAATGGGTAATGTATCCTTTTGAGTAAATAAAATCTCATTGTTGCTAATGTAGGTGCAATATTTTCACTGGCATGGGGATTGTTTTGAAGAGAATTGGTGAGAGGAAACATCACCATCTGTATAGCATATTGAATCTAGATTTCAAGGCTTTGAAGATTTTGAGTTTAAAACTATGTTCCTTAGTCATAAGGGGGGCCAGGGGCAGGTTTGCATACTTTTCATTAAAAACCTGTGATATCTAAGAGGTACTCATGATATTCTTGAATTAGTTCAAATACATTCTCCATTTTCAAAGCATTAAAAATACAGAATTAACAAAACAGTGTTGCTCAAGACAAGGTATATTTTTTTAGTACCTGGTTCATGACCCATATAAACTGCTATTTGAGTAGATGCAATGAGAGTGTTTTGCATTCATTCTACTTTCAATGAATGTAGAAACAACTTGATTTTTTGTGTGATCGATAGTGTACACTTTGGTAACTAGATCATTTTATTCTAAAGATCTCTTTCTTATTTTTTATGTTTTAATAAACACTTGATTGTGGCTACCACTTTGAGCACCAGGCATATGTATAATGCCTGTGAGAATTAACACCAGAAAACCATTTATGTTCTGGTTGTGTTACAGGATGTTAAAATAGATGGGGGGATATCTGAGAAACGGCACTTGGAGGTATTTATGTTGTTTATATCCATATGCATTTTTATTTTTAATAATGAGGGAAGCACTCAATAATTAGGTAATCGTCAATAGTTCTGGGTCCTTAAATGGTTTATAAAAATGATTTTTGCTATTTTGAATACTGAACAAAAGTGTTCCATTGTTTGAAACAGATATATGTAAAGTCATGGTTAGCTATTTATACTCTGTTTTAATTATGGTTCTTTAAAAGATTGTGGCTTTGAAGTGCTTTTGGCATAGATACTTGCTTTGAGGGTTATATAAAAAGAAAAAAGACACGGTGTGTTTTTAACTAAAGACTGTATTAATCATGAGACTAGTATTTATGAACACATTCCAGAAGTCATGCACTACTATAATAGTTCACAATGAATTTAATCTGATGGAAAATATCAACACAGAAAATTAGAATGTATTTCTTTTAATTTTATTAGAACACAGGGACTAGCCTTTTTCAGTGAAAATCTCTTTCTTGCAAATAAAGTATAAAGAATGATAAAGTAATATTAAAATCAGATTAGAAGAATCATGATGATTTATTGGTTCTAAAAGCTGTGAATATTTGTTGTAATGGAGTTTTCTTCTGTCTACGTGGAAAAAGAAAGCACTTGGTGGATAAGAAACATGAGGAACTTGTGAACAATATATTGAAAAATTGGAATAACTAATCATACAAAATGAGAAACCTCCACTAGAAAGCCTTAGAATTGTTGCAGATTCTTACTGAGATGTAGAGTCAGGAGCTAATATTTACTGAGCAATCATAGAATGTATGACATTGTACCAGGTAGTTTCAGATGGAACATTTGTCCTGCAGTTAGGGAAATAGAAAATTCACTCAAGAAACATAGTCTACAAAAGTATATATAAAAATTTTGTGGTGAGTAAGACTTTTAAAAGCCATTAAAGAAAAATGAAGTTAATCACAAAAGGTGAAGTGTGAAGAATTTTGATCAACGGTTAAAGATTCATGGGAGGAGAAGACAAGATGGCGACTGGAGAGGAGGTTCCTAAAGCCTCTCCCAGAAAACACAATTGAACGGCCGACCAGGAGCCAAGAAAGCGGACCCTGAGTGACAAACCGGCTGCTGAGAAATCCACAAATCGCAAGTAAACCTGAAGGCTGGCGAGAAAGGGGCGAGTCGGGGAGAGGGAAGGGAGCAGAGACGGACC